>JAJJMC010012549.1:2296054-2376350 GCA_023531435.1 Papaver californicum | reverse complement strand
GTAGTCACACATAATACATAATTAACTGATCACTAGTTCTTCTTCTTTGTACTCCGTAATGATTGGTAATGACTGGCGTTGACATAGATTTAGAAGAATCACCTGCAATTTTAGTCCATCTACAGATCATCATGTGAATGAATTTTGTTGTTTTTCAGTAATCGTTTAAGCCCATACATAGGCACCTGATGGCCATGAACATATATACTTTAAATGCTATTTAATGAATTTTGTTAAGGATTCTGTTTCACTGTCTATCTACGGTAAGATTAACCAACGTTGGTATACGTTTGAATGATTACTTAATAGTCGAGAGGATTCTCTTTTAGTCCATAGAGACAGATGTACTTTATTGTTCCGTTTAGATGCGTTGTAAATTGGTTTCGTTTAGATGCACTGTAAATTGGATGTATGCGCTGTTATAGGTTTAGTCATAACAGATAGCAGGATTTTCTACAGATCAGTATAGGTAAAGTAGCATTTGCTTTGAGAGTGTTTTGTAGGTTTTTGTTCAGGTGCATCGAGAGTGCAAGTACCCACCTGATACAATTGATGTTATACAGTGAGTAAATAACAGTCAACAGGTTGGTATTACTGGGTGAAAGAAAAATAAAGAGATGTTTTTGGTGTGTGTACACCTGTTTGAGACTCGTAGTTGGTTCGACTCCCAGAAGTTGTTGGGCGATGACCGATTGGTCGCCTAGAAGATATGGATCTATTATCTTGAATGGGGTCGACAAAACTTATCTTCTTACGCATTGTAGGGAACTAGGTGGACTACGCAAGAGTCGATATGTATCGTCGTATAGTTACAGAATGAAACTGTAGAGAGGAGAAGTCGATTAGTTTCGTGGGTGGGAAACCTGTTTTCATTTCTTTTATATATAATTGTTTTGAGGGCCTTTGTGTTTTTCATGGATTCTATAAAATTCTATATTTTTGTCTAGGTTGTCGACCTTACTACTTTCAAAGAAATACTTCTATAAACTGTTTTTACCTTACGAAGTCATTTCATGAACCTTGATTTGCTAGTTTATTCGTAAAGAGCATAAGGATGCGAGAATCTACTTTAAGTTGGGCTGACCCAACTTACTATTTTTTTTCAGGGGACGGTGGCCGTGGAGCAACCTAATTAGTAGAACGACTTTTTGTTCCGGAAAGCTATATCATCTTCGTTCAAGGTGCTTAAATAGCTAAATATGTTTATACCTTGTTTTTGTCTAGACTCCTTTATTTTAAGTAAGATTCTTATCGTTTAACTTATATAACCGACCTGCATGCCGAAGATAGACTTTTATTTAAAAGACTTTCCTTTTACCAGATTTATTTTATAACGCTCGTCATTTTTAAGTAAGATTTTCTTTTAAATCTATTATTTTCAAGAACACCACACGATAGCCGGATCTCCAATTGTTGGCTTGAAAGTTTGGATGTGTAAAATATTCTATAAGTATATCACACTTTTATTTTAAGACGGTCGACCTAGAATTATGAGGTGGGGCTGTTTTTGTCCGTATGTTTGATCATTTTTCACAGCTCTCGGTGTCGATGGATGTGACCTTTAAATTATTTTTGCATGTCTTGTAAGGTCTTCTTGGACGAGTTGACACCTTCATTCGCGGCTGCCTTTCATAGGCGTTGCTTCCGGCTTTGATGGAGATGCTCCTTACGTTGCGAGCGCAGCAACCAACGATTCACTTCTAGTTCTTCTTTGCTGTCTTTACGAGCTTCTTCGACTATTACCTTGTCTGGGTTTTCAGAAAATCCCTCGACTACCGAGTTGCTGGTTGCGCCTAGGTGCATTCGGCTAGACAAGTAACCGAGTCCCTAGTGAAGTCACGAACGATTTTAGGGTCAAAACGGTAGAGGACCCGATCCAGGTCACAACCGTTGCTGCACTTAGTTACCAAGAAGAAAAAGTATAAAAAAGATCCCTTTTCAAGTGCCATCCTTTTATTATTTATAACTCTCTCTTGATTACTATATAGTGACATTTTTCCTTTCACCCGCTTATTATTAAACTGCCATTTTCTTTCCCTCAAGCCATTCTTGACTCCCTTAATCAGCCTTTATTTATTTTTTTAACTTTTTAGTTTTCCTTTATTACCGCTGGGCATTCCTTTTCCGATTTGGACCAAGCCTCCAACCCATGTTCGGGTTTGGCCTTGGTGAGTGGCTCATAACCTTCAAATTGGGCCTGAAATATCCAGGTATCAAAATCAACCTAGCGTCCATAGGAGATGATTACCTTGTCCTTTCCGAACATAAGGAAATCTGCACAAGTTACCCTGTCGTTCCCGAATGGGAAAAAATTCGCCCATGGGTTGTTCGAGCACTTTTTTTTATCTAACATCATCACAACCATCCATTAGGAAATATAAATAATATGTAATTAATCATGTTAATTTGGATAAGTTTTTCATTTATCCAGTATCTTTGCAAGTATTATCACAACCCACCATATTTCCCAGAAGTTAGTTATGATTAGGAATGGAACTACAAATCATATTAAGGGGAGGCAAACAACTCTAGGATAGGCAACTAGGCATAATTATGCTTAAGAGCCAAAATTTCCAAGATTATTAGGCTTAGAAGTTAGCCCACTGTCAGGAAGATAATTACGTACTCTGGCAATGGATTGGCTCCGTTGTTGGTTGTGATACTGTTAGGTCAAAGATGCTCGGAATTTTTCTTTTCCCCCAAACCCTTGTATTAGCAAGGTATTTAAACCTGATACTTATTTATCAATTAACAATCAAGCCCTCGTGTGGTCCTAAATTAAGATGTGCAATATGCATGCGTGCATTCTTCCCGTTATTAATGACACAAAACAAGTATCTTGCAACTAGCTCTAGTACATTTAAGATTTTAGATAGACCACATATAAGATGAAGCGGTTTCTTTTAATGCAGTCCAACCTACTTCTTCTATACCTAGCCACCTCTATATTTGTTCGAATATTTCAAAATTCCTGAACATGCACATGAGAGCATATTGTCCCCTACTAGGACTATTTTATTCAGAAAAGACAAAACGTCATCGTTTATTTTCTTCTTCTTGGCTACATTGTTCACACGGTCTTAAAAACCATCACGTCCGTATAATATACCAGTAAGGATCACCGGTATCTTTTTTTTATATAATACCGTTAATTAGAAAATAATAATATTATTTAGACCCGATATAATCATTTTTTAAAAATTAATATAAAAGTTTTTTTTTAAAAATATTGTAACATTTTAACGTAAATTTTTTAGAACGCTATTTTTCGTTTTCACGACCGTTTTAACTGTTTTTGTAAAAAGAAAAGTATATAAGTATTTTGTTACACATTTTTGTACGAAATTAAAGATTAAAACATATGATTAAAATTTTAAAAATAAAGTAATAAAATAATTAAAAGTAATAAAAGTTAAAAATTTTGTAACAACGTTATTAAATCTGTTATAACCATTTTCACGTACGTTATAACCCGTAAAATAAGAATCTCCATAAAAAAAAATTAACGGTAAAAACATTTAAAAAAACGTGTTTTTCCCTAAATAACACGTTTTCCCCAGACATGCCCACATCCATCAAAACTCGTTACAACGGTCACGCACTGTGGCCGTGATCCGGGTCGTGACCATTTTTCGAACCTTGATTTAGAGTCTTACTGTGATAACGTACTTATGTTTTATGCCATTAAAATTTATTATTCCGCTTTTTCCCTAATATGATATAAAAGTAATCTTATTCACAAAATAATTATAATTTTGCACGTCAAATTTTATTACCATTGGGTGCAGGATGCAAATGTGATATGGGTAAGAGCAAAGACAGTGGGTTGGTATATTGGCTAATTTGCCAATTACCATCCTACAGTGGGATGAGCAAATCAAAAAAACAGATTAACAAATGGATATTCGGAGAGGTTTTCCCATTAAGGCGTAAGGTAATTCGATTGATTTAATATAGGACGATCGGTCCAACAAGAGCCGATCAGCTCAACTTGCACCGATTGGCAAGAGCCGAGAAATTATTTTTTTAAAATATAGTTAAATTAATTATTTTAATTTACTTTATATCTATATATAAACTGATTTTGAAATATAAATCGGTCTCACTTAATTAAAAAATTATTTGTTTACATAAAAAATAGACTCCACCAATTAAAAAAATATTTATTTACATAAAAATTATGTCCACTTAGCTAATTTGTCAATTCTCCTACTTTCCAAAATCGAATTTAAAAAATCACGTGACTTAATATATTGGCTAAAATATCAATATCCACCGGCGTTCAACGTTGCTCTAAAAGACCCACTTAAGATGTTGAGAAACTAAGACCTAAACCAAAAGGATGACATCCAAATGAGTTGTGATAATTTTAACGGAGATCCATAGTAAGGAATCAATAGTAAATTACTAAACACTGGTTTTAACTATGTTAGATCAAATAACAATACCACCTCTTTATTCAATACATGGTATAAAATGAAAGAACACCCAGATATTAATGTGAAAAAAGATCTAAGATACCCTAAAAGTTTTGTTTGTTCAAATTGGGAGTTTTAAGAATCTTAAATGTAAGATTATTGTTAATTAGTGGGTTTTGTCAAGATAGTAAAGATACTAAAGTAGTTTTCACAGTACATGCGAATTGTTCTCGCAGTATCAATGCTAAGGTCATCGATCTAATGTATGTCCTCAAGGAATGGAGAAAGTTTAGGGATGGAGTATCGACTATTAGTGATGTCAATGAAACAATATAGTCACCAACTCATGGAAGCGTCCATATAGGAATTCATGATTGCAAACTACTGTATATGCACATGTTTTGAATTTTGTGTTTCACTTTTTTTATTTTTCTTTAAAAAAGAGGCGTACCGCAACCATTATATTAGTTAAGCCGGTTTGGAAAGATCGGAATCGTTATATAATTGAAAATTCGTCCCGGATCATATCGCACTAACCAAATCACAATGTAATATTGGTAACAACTGTTATAGTTGATGAAGTTATGTTATGATCTTTAGTCCTGTACTGCCTATATCAAGATTAAGTAGAATATTTAAAGGCTCGTGAGGATTCTCAACTTATAGACCGGTTTATAAGATAAGTTATACTCACAATTAGTATCAGATCCCAACTACCACAACCTTATCCAAGTCAGCTCCACATAGCCCAGGATAACTCCGAAAGTTGAATGGCCTTATAAGCTGAATTAAGATGTGACCCACCTATGTATGGGTATAATTGGTACCACATAACCCAGACCCGCTCCACAAGAAGGGTGACCTAAAGGCTGAATTAAGATACAGTCCATCTATGTACGAGCATAATTGGCACCACATATATATTGATTACTTGTCATCAGATTTATTGAATACTAATATAGTCCAGTGAAGCCGACATCTTATGTTGAAATCTATACTCACTGTTTGTCCCAGTTTGCGTGTTTTTCTTTGTAAGTAATTTAGGTTCCTCTTCCTTTTTTGTTGAGTATCTTTGTTGGTATCTGACGATACCCTGGTGCACAGTTGGTCCAACGACATGAATATTGCTCTTATCTCTATAAGTAATGTTCCTCCCTTTTGGTTGAGTATCTCTATTTTTGTTGGTATATGACGATACCCTGGTTCTCAGTTGGCCCAAAAACATGAATATTGCCATAAGATGTACCTTTTCCATTATTTCAAAGCTACTAAGGCCTTAGTTCTGCTCAATGAACCTCATTGCCAACGCGACTTAATAGTTGTTAAAAATGCAAAGCTTCGAAAGAAGGTTGAAAGGGGTGGTGGGTGTTTGTGCCAAAAATCTCTTCAATACAAAACAACCAAAATCATCAAAAATCAACTAAAAGAAGAGAAGAAATTGAACACATCATTTAACGTGGTTCGGCTATGAATAGCTTACGTCCACGGGTAGTGAAATTGAAGGGTTTTTATTGATCCATTGAAGGTTACAAATACAAAGAATTCCATTGAAGTTATCATGTTTACAGTGAGGTTTTGTTTCCAGAGATCCAGAGTCCGATCTCCCCTTTGTCTTTCTTTCTTTCCTTTTAAACGAAAATGCTTCAGCTTGGGTCGATGAGTCACCCAACTTGGGTCGATGAGTCACCCAACCCTCAATACGTGGCGTCCTCTAATCGTCCCATGTGTCGACCTAATCTCTTCCAGATATTTCCATGTGGCTTCTCCCTATCCGTCCACTTGTCGATCTAAACTTCTTATCCTACGGGACTGGTTCGATCCATGTTTCGATCCTTGGTACGATCCCTGGTTCGATCCCTGGTACGATCCGATCCCTGGTACGATCCCTGGTTCGATCCCCGGTACGATCCCTGGTTCGATCCCCGGTACGATCCAACAGCATTTCAATCCATGCATCGGGACATCTTGTGCTCCACTGATATTGCTGCCACGTGTCAGAGCAACTTTTTGGTACTCACAACTTGCCCCCTTTTTCTTGAGAGTTGTTTGAAGAAAAACTCTTAAGAAAATTTATTTTACGTCTCGCCCGAATCATTATGAGGGGGTTGATGTTGCTTATGCATTTCCATATTATGTTACATTTTTGCCCCTGTAAAATAAAATTATATATATATACTAATCGTTAGTTTTCTACCGCAAGATTCCTTTGAACCCTGGATTGGAATTTTTTGCGATGTCCTTTAATACTGCTTTAGAACGTGCATAATCCGATCCTTCATTGCTTAGCAAGCGTACCACTGTGCCTATGGTTCTGCTACCACCATCTCGATCCAATCTTTCCGATGCTTGATCGTGCCTTTTATAATTTCATTTGTTGTTAGTTTCATCATTTTGTGCTTTATCTAGCTTTCCTTAATCAAGAATTTTCTTTCGTAACTTCTTTCTTCTTTATTTTGATATGTTGTTTCCTGCACAAGAAAATTTGATCTAGTAATCTTTTTGGTTATCATATGATTTTCCGAGTACCATGAATTGAAGTACTTTTTACCTCAAATTATGTTGTTCGAGATCCCACACATACGAAACAAACCCGAGCCAGGGGTAAGATACAGGGTTGGTCCCGAACTGTACTTTGAAAATTGTTAAACCAATAATTAGGAACCCCTTCTTTATAAGAATTTCGTTGTTAGTGAAATTCTTTAAGGGTGTTTACCTTTTGTATATGATTGTGTCGTCAATCGCAACGCTATCTAGAATATGATGTTCCTGGAATAATTTTGAGTGCTCAAAGTATATGATATTCCGGGATTAATGGAATTTTGATTATATTAATAATCATAGTGTTTTCCAAGATACGATGTTCCTGGAATAATTCTGATTTGCTCGAAAGCTCATAATTCTCTTTTTTTCTTTTTTTTTTTTTGTCTCCTGAACGGAGAAATATCGGTAAGAAATATACCTGAAATGTAGATGAGAAGTATACTTGAAAAATCATCCAGATATTTCTCATTTCTCATTTCTTATTTAAGACATATCCCATATTCTTCTATATACATGAGAAGCATATATAGAAATAAAATATGACATATATTTTTAAATAAGACATGAGAATTATCCAGATGAATATTCCGAAGAAATTGCTGTTTGAGAAATCAGAAGTATACGAATGTAGAAGTATTCGCCTTCCAGAAATATTTGATGATAGGTTGAAAGAGATCCCCATTTTTGAATGATAATTCATGTTGGAACGTTCAGATTGCCGCAAGAAACATAAGAGGCATTCCTTTCGAAGAAGTTCAGAATAAATTGAAGTATTTACTGAATATTCTTCATGAAGTATGAGCCATTTGAAGTATCTATCAATTGTCGCCTTATGCTAAGAAGTACAAGGCATATAACTGGCGAATAATATTATTTATTTTGTATTAAGTAATTATTGAAATGAAATACCTAATTGGCGCGCAGTATTTAGCCCATATAGCTAAAACTTTGATTTCTTTTTAGCATGCCCCCCAGTACATTATTATTGCATAGCTGTCGCATCTCTGAAGTGTCCTTCATAGGTATCTTCACATCTCATAAAAATGTCTTAAACATTTCATGACATTAAATGGGTACAAGCTAAAAATGATTTTCATGCTTTTAATTGAATATTACTGTTAAATCTCATCAAACAAATTAGAATTTGTTTAGACTAAAAATTTATCATATTAAATCAATAAGTTTCTATGATTATGACATTAATCATCATAATGCATGATATCACATGCGATTCAGATACTATTGAAATCATTTGATCAATTCATACTTTATGACATATGATGCGTATACAAATCAAATAAGTTCATGCTTTTTGAGCAATTACGAATAATCATGATTGAATCATTTAAAGATGATAATCAATAATCATTCTTAAATTTAAAATTGCTACTTTTAATACGCGATTAATATTATAAACTTTATAATCAAAAATTTAAAAAAGATAATGAGATAATGCATAATTATCTTTTCCGAAATGCTTGCGGATCGGTATATGTCTTTTGAAGCTATGATAATAATTATCTAGCTATATCATCATTTTATTTTATTTTATTTTTTAAAAAAAAAAAAAAACAAAAGGAAATTTATCATGCATCATACAAAATGATAAGCAAAGAGATTTGGTCTGGTTCAACTGAGTTGGATCAAACTCAGTGAGCCGACTCACTGGAAAGAAAATCCAGCAGAGTCTTGTCTGTTTTCTGGATATTCCAGCTTAGTTCAGGCTATTTCAATCAGTTCTGCCCTGCAATTCAAGCATTCATTCTATGACAATAACATATCAAGTTCATGCTAAAATTTAGTCATTCCACAGCAGGAAGAAATATCACATGAAGCATAGAGAGATCTAAACTCTCTTAACTTCTAATGTTAACCTAAAGCACCAATCAAAGTCAAATAATCAAAACACACAGGTTCTGAAGAGGTTTATATGGCAAGGTTGATTACCAACTAGCATGAATAAGTTTAAGCACACATTGCACCATTTAAGATCAAACATGCCAGTTATCCGATATCACACATATAATCCAATTCATGTTATCTTCAAATTAACTTAGACATCATTTAATCTTAACATAGCTCAATCATTTGAAATGAAACAACTAGTGTATAAAAACAACTAGGTATCATGATGTGATTCTAATAATAGATAACTTCTAATAATTGATAAATATTTGATAGTTAGCTCGCTGAGAAAGCGAATCGCAGGTGCTTGTAAGAACAGATCAACCAGAACAGGAACAAGCTTTTGAGCAAACAAATGATTTATGATTCTTGGAGTCCGCTCTTAGTGTAGTTGAGGTTGACTTCAGAGATTGAGGAACAATGGCAACCTTATTAGAAAACTTTGGCGTACCCACGGTGGCGTAAAAACTCCCGGAAAAATAAGACCACATGGTGGACAGGTGGTCAGATGAAGACAACTGTGGTAGAATCTTCAGTGTGGTAGCATGTGATGCTTTCACAAAACCCTTACGGTATGCAGCAATCTTCTAATCTGTCGAGCACTTGTTACGCACGACAGGTGGAACATTCAAAATTTCCCGTTGATTGCTTTTCCCCTAACCTTGGACTTATTCGTAACATAAAAAGTAACTCCAACAGTTGTAGGTACCTGAGACTTTCGTTTCAGAGAGTATCGTTTGTTATTCAACATACATCATGTACATTAAAATTTAAGATGCAATTATCTACCATTAGCAGATTTAACTGAAATCATGTTGTATGATGATATCAGTAATTCACTGCAAATGTACAGTTTCATGAGTTTGAAAGCAAACGTAAAGTGTTTTAATACAAGCTTGCAAATATGATATAATCATGGTGCCGATCAAGCAAAGTTTAAAAGATGGTGACAAGATTTTGAGTTGAGATGTTCCAATGTAAGACACACTACTCAAACAACAATGAGTATGAAATACTAATTATATTTATGGTAATATGTACTTCTACAACACAGATTCAAAAGTCTGGAGGAATGCAAGGATTAAATTCATAAGATGATTTAAGTTACTTATAAGCTATAACAGATTGAACAATTCGTATATTCAGTCTTACGAGTATTATCTCTCATGTAAAGTCACCTACCCGTATTCATTAATGGATTAATATTGCACATTAGGTCTCTGAGATCGAGACTTAAAAGATTGAAAACAAATACAAGCACTATCAGTTCAATAAACATCGTCTTAAAATGTTGCAGGTTGGTCACTAGTTGCTGTTACATGCATCAGGTATTTAAAAAATCTATTAAGGCAGTTAAGAATAACCAATAATACTAAGTTGTTGTTACACTAAGTTATGAGTTTAGAATAAGATTTTGACATTTATGCATTTGCTTTAAAGTCTTTTAAAGCAACATTTACTTGTAGTCAGAGTTGATGATACTTAGCTTTCTGGAAGTAAGGCACCAGTTGCGGCACTTGGTTTTAGTCTGGACTTGCTGTAATTTTGTGTCTTTTTGCAGGTGAATCAGAATTCTATATTTGAAGTGTCTATCCTGGATCAAAACCAGAAAATGAGTATGCTACGTAAATGTCAGTTATAACAATACAAGAAAGTATAGAATGAGATTGAGATTGAATTACACTTAGCTTCGTGTGTAACTTGCATCCTTGAGGTTATTCACAGCTCAAGTACAAAAAGATAACTAATGGAGTGATATTCATTTGCATATTAAAGTTGTACATAAAGCTTCAGATATTGAAGCTGATAATGTTATAAGACAGTTACTCTATCAAAATGTTTTCCTGAATACATGACTATATGAATCAATTCTGACTTAAGAATTTTAAATCAATCAACAACAAAATGGAGACTTGATAGTTGACTTGACATTTATACTCATGAATTAAATTTCAATAGGGAAATGTAAGCATGAAACTTGAAGTATGCTCAAGAAAGCTAGAATTAGAATGCTACAGAACATGTTGTAAGATGCATTCGACAGGCTTTTTATTAGGATTATTTGAGTTGTAGATACTCAGGGTAACATTATGTAAATGTATTAAAATCAGACTTGACCACTTGACCCTAGAGCATGATTTGTATGTACTAAGTTACAATTATATAAGTTGACTTAAAGCAATCATAATGCATTGTCTGATAGCTTGAGTATTTCTGCCATCTCTGGATTAATCATTCTTAGGAAATGTATTCAGAAATAAAGATACTTAGCTCTTTTAAAGAGATTTATTATGAAAGTTGCAACATTCAACTGTATGAAGAATTTTCTTCAAGCAAGTCATTTGCTGGTATGAGCAAGAAATATCAGTTGAGCTCCATCCTTAATTTTTCCTGTAAACAGAATTTAAAAGAAAAAACAATCGATGTCTAATAAAACCAGTTAGTGATAATTTATGAATTATGCACTGAATTGATGTTGTAAGCTCCAAATTCTTGGGTGTGATAGAATTCAGGTGAGGGAGAATGGAGGCAAAGCTTCTCTTCAGAATTGGGTAAGTCTGAGTCCAAAACAAGCCTGGAAGCTTCTGTAATGTTATTGTAATAGTGCTTGCAAACCTTCCCCCAAATTGTTTTGGTATGACTTTGCAGAGAGCATTGGTGCTTGCGAAATTCTTGGTGAAGAATCTGCGTTTCAGGTAATCTATCGAATACTTTGTATGCATGACTGGTGTTGTAAAGCATTGAACATCTCCTGTTAATTTCTAAAGCATTCAAACATTCCCTTCCCTGCAACAATCATGTCTAACACAAACCCACATTTTTAAAGGGTTTGATATCCATTTAAAGAGCTTTTGAATTGCCATTTGAAGAGAAGAAAATCCTTATTAAAGAAAATAGGAAATTAGGAATTTTCTCAAGGGAAAAGATGTGAAATCAAATATTTAACTGCATCCTCCAAATCTAGTTTAATGAAGTAGATTTTTCAGATTAATAAAACAGTTGACTCAGTATTGCAACGAGTCTAAAACTTTAGTAAGCTTTATTTTCTGGTTCAATTGTAAACAGATGAAAAATCATCAAATGAAGCCATGAATTGAAATCTAACAAAAATCAAAACAAAACTATGGGTACTAGACACATAATTATGTTGATTCCAAATCTAAAAACCGATTGTTAATTAGGGTTAAACATGAAGATATCTTTTGATTAAGTTGTAATCATAAATTGATCAAAAAATTTGAATGAAATTGATAATTTGGGTTTTTTCAAACCTGTAGAATCAGTTTAGAGAATATTGAATTTGAGTTCAAATTAACAGAGATTGAACTTATCTTTAGATTGTTTGTTGTAGTTGAAATCTGTTACTACTTTTGATTCCTGATGAGATTGAATCTGATATTCCTGTTGAATTTCGGTGATTGCACGTCAATCTTCTCTGAACACCATCAAACTTGATTATGACAGGGTTTGCTCCACCGTTGGTGGTATCAATAATATCAGTTCAGGTCATCTAAATTGGGGAAGAACGAGAACCCTATCTTTCAATTTCTCCATTAAATTAGCTTTAAAACTTTAATTCAATCACCACCCATTTCTTCTTCACCCATCAGTAGCATAATACCATTACCAATTGTATGTAAATTTAAATTTGATTCTCAAATCACTAATTTCGATTGAACTCAGAAAATCCTAAATTTTCAATTCTCCAATCTTTGTGTAGCAGGTTGGATAAATCCATTACTCCTCCCTGTTTCTAGCGCCAAATTGTTTGTGCCAAAAATCTCTTCAACACAAAACAACCAAAATCATCAAAATCAACCAAAAGAAGAGAAGAAATTGAACACATCATTTAACGTGGTTCGGCTATGAATAGCTTACGTCCACGGGTAGTGAAATTGAAGGGTTTTTATTGATCCATTGAAGGTTATAAATACAAAGAATTCCATTGAAGTTATCATGTTTACAGTGAGGTTTTTTTTCCAGAGAGCCAGAGTCCGATCTCCCCTTTGTCTTTCTTTCTTTCCTTTTAAACGAAAATGCTTCAGCTTGGGTCGATGAGTCACCCAACTTGGGTCGATGAGTCACCCAACCCTCAATACGTGGCGTCCTCTAATCGTCCCATGTGTCGACCTAATCTCTTCCAGATATTTCCATGTGGCTTCTCCCTATCCGTCCACTTGTCGATCTAATCTTCTTATCCTACGGGACTGGTTCGATCCATGTTTCGATCCTTGGTACGATCCCTGGTACGATCCGATCCCTGGTACGATCCCTGGTTCGATCCCCGGTACGATCCCTGGTTCGATCCCCGATACGATCCAACATCATTTCGATCCATGCATCGGGACATCTTGTGCTCCACTGATATTGCTGCCACGTGTCAGAGCAACTTTTTGGTACTCACAGTGGGTATGGTGGCCACTAGAAAGATGAAATTGAGGTGTTTTTTTTTATCAGAAGGGAAGAATATATTGAAAGAAAGAATGTACAGAACTACAAGGAGTAGATAGCCAGCTTTAGCAAAGCAAAGCTATAAAAAGAAAAGCAAAATGAATCGAAAGCAAAACAAAGATAGAGTCCAAGCTAAAACTTATTTACATGAAAATATTATTCCAATCTAGAGCAGATTGAGGTGTTTCGTCAAGGATTGGCGTTGACAAAGCCCACATCGACGATGATGCAACCTTTGCTTCAGAGATAAGAAAATCAACAACTTGGTTTGTGTCCTTCTTTTACCTTTGAGTTTGTTAGTTAGCTTTTTCTAAATTAACCCTCTCGGCGGTTATTACGGGCTTCCGATAAGCTACTTCAACTTTGTAATCAGAATATCAAATTCCAACGGTTACTCAGAAAGGCGTTACTCGACTCAAGATTCAAGTTACTCATGATACTGCTCAACTTGTGGCTTTTGCTATCTTAAATTCTTCTTTGAGATAGCATGAGATTTGGTAAAATAGTCTCAGATCATCTAAATCCTTTGCATTTATGAAGTTAATAAATCTTAGACAACCCTATTTCTGTAAGCAGGTTTTTAAGGATAGTTAGGCCTATGATCTTTACGTGAAGGAAGGAGTGCAACCACTAAATTTTGAATTTTAATAAAAAAATAAATACTTTGGTTTTATATAATTTTAATATCTTGTAAGTACAAATCTTAATAGTAAAATAAAATTTATATGAATAATAGGTTCAAAATTTTTATAAATGTTGAAAAAAAATTGTTCAATCTTATAGCATATAAATCCTGGCTTCATCCTGTTCATACTAAATTATTAGTTGTTTTTTTAGATCCCCTATGGCATTTATCATAATATATGTTCCAGCCTAAAAGCAACACTTTTCTCTTTATTGGTAAGGCAAAACTTAAGAAGTGATAAAAGGGTGCATGTCAACGCTAGCTGTGGTGAAGCACTATTTCTTTTCTACGCGCAAAACAATTGACTAAATACCACCACCATCACTGTCTTTAGTTAACTATTCCGTCTTCTAAATATAGTTTCATAATCACCCATTCTGGATGTACTTGCATCCTATGAACCTACATAGCTTGGACGAACAGAGTACACCATTTTCCCAGCTAATGCTGTAAGCATCATCTTGTCAAGATCAAACTGACATACTAATTTGGACTAATAATATTCTTTTCTTGAGCTAGGTAACCAAATATTAAACCAAACCTCTACCGAATTAGTTAAGTTCAAAAACAATATCATAAATTTGTTTTGATATTTGTTAAGGATCAAGTGGAATGGGGTCGACCTGATTAAAAATGATTCTTGGTCTAATTCTAAATACCAAATCTATGCAAGGGACCAAACAGATTAAGGCATATATGGAGTACTAAACTTTTTAAAGCAGGATCTTTCTCTAATTAAATACTAATTAATCTTTCTTTAATCACATTTCAAAACAGATTTAGCATGCACTTGATGATTAATTTAATAAATATTCTTCTACATAAAACCCAAATGAAACTCTTTCCGGGAAAACCTGGCGGTGGTGAAAAAGCTGCTCAATTCGAATAACTCAAATACTTTCTGTTATAGATGAAACAAGAAAATAGATTCTCTGACATTTAATAATAAGATGCCTTCTAATTAAATGTGAGAATCAGGACTTACATTATTATTATTATCATCATTAACTGTGGTGATTGGATCAAGAATACTACTTACAACTTCTTCTGTAGCATCATCAATATCATCATCAGAAGAAGTGTTACCATTGATTTGATCAAGAACAAGTACTAAACCCATAGCAAAAGCAGCATCAAAACCAGGTTTAATACAGAGAGTAAAAACGTCTTTCCCAAGAAGTACATTATTTGCAGCATCTACTTTTCTCTTTACCTCTGCAACTACTTCTTTACTCATCATCATTGATGATGTGTTGTAAAAAGTACAACACCTCTGTGAAAACGAACCATCAACTTGATATTCTTCTGCTACCACATGGTTTGGACTATGCTGCTCATGATCATGGTGATGATGATGATGATGATTGTATACTTCTACTGTTACACTTGATTTCCCTATGATTGATGATCTTTTTACACTAAAGATTGGTTTTTGTCCTTCACTTTTTTCTCCTATATATCCTTCCCATCTATGATGAAGACTAGGCCTCTGCAAAATCAAATCAATAATATTGTTCATCAAATTGAAAACAGATCAAAACCCATGATGTAATTTAACAATCAATCAAACCCCTTAGCTTAAAACCTGTAGAAACTAGAAACTACTTGAGTGAAATATAAAATCTAAGAGAGGGAGTTGATAAATTACTGACCTTTCTACGAACAGTTAAGAGACACTTCCCAGAAGCATCCATTAAAACAAGCTCATCTTGTTCATGACCACTATGACCATAGGAATCCACTCGGAATACAACTTCTCCTTTAAAATCGTATACAGAGAAACCATCACCAGGAAAAAACAAAGATGTTTTCCTAACAGTAAGTTGAGTTTCTTCTTGGAAAACAGAGTGTTCATCAACAATTGCAACTCCATTAACAGCAATTGCAGCTTCTTCGATCATTATTCCTTTTTCTTCAGAGTTCAAGAGATTTTGAAGCTTCATTTTCTGTATTACACCAAAAAAAGAAAGAAAACAGATTGAAATGGTAAAGAGAAAGAGACGAGAGAACGAGAGTATTTTGCTTTTTTAGGGGTGGGGTTTGTGTCTCTATTAGTACGTGAGATTCGAGGGAAAGAAAGATCGGTCGTAATTCTTCGACATGTGCCACGGCCCTTCCCTCACTCACTATGTCTCTCTTTCTCGTACCTCATACGTAATTATAACTTTTGTAAAAACAATAATCTTTTATAAATTAATATTGATTGATAATTTTATAACAAAAATAATAATAATTAGTGCTATTTATTTGGATCTAGTTATATTAATCGTTGAAATATAAATTTGGTAAAAATGTACTGCATTAATATTTTTTTATAAGAACGTAGTTCTTTTTTTTCAATTTTAAAGACGATTTTTATTATTTAGAAATTAGGTATATCAATTACATGATACTCAGTCCGTTTTGTAAAAAGAAAATTACCATCACCGTTTCAATTTAACTAAAATAAAAAAATAATAGTTTTTCTTTTCTAAAAATAGAAAGTATTTTTTTTTTATTTAAACCAAATCAAAATATACTTATCGTGTAATTTTCTTTTATCTATAAATTTTTTTTTATTAATAAATTTTGAACTCAGGTTATTACTATTACCACCTAATAAATTTATCACTATACTAAATTGGAATTGGCCTATTACATGATGTTTAAAAGAAACTTTCTCGATCAACTAGGTGACATACTACAACTGGTGAGAACATTATAAACCATCATAATAAAGAAAAATTTTATATTAATATATCTAAAGATTTAAAGGTCTAGATAAATAAATTTCTCATGTTTAGCGATGAGGAAACCCTCGTTTTTTTATTGGTCGAAATAAGGCTTTTTTAGTTTTTATGGAACATGTATTTTGGTGAGGACACTTGACATAATTTGATTGTTGCAAATATTTAGGGGTTAAAGAAACACACTCTCATATTGGTTCTTTTGTTTTAAAATTATTACACTTCGTTTACACCAAATACTTAATTGTACCGGGTCAACGTCACCTTCAGTGGATGGACAATACCGTAAATCGACGATCTAAGTTTAATCATCTTTAATAAACGGCTACCGTTAAATTTAAAAAGGGAAACCAAATTCAATTTGGAATCCGTTTTCTTTATAAAAAAAATTGGAATTCGTTACAAACCGGGACTAGAAAACCAAAAAAAAACAAATTATATACAATCACAACGGAATTTTGATTGGTGCAAATATTTAGGGGTTAAAGAAACTCACTCTCATATTGTTATTTTTTTTTTAAAACTATTACACTTCGTTTACACCAAATACTTAATTGTACAATGTAAGTCACTTACAGTGGGTGGAAAACACCTCAAAACAAAATACACGACTTCTACTTTAAACGGTTACCAAAATACTTATAATTGGCAAATAATCGGCTGCATACTATCATCCATGTTTCTATAAACCTTCTCAGTCAACTGCAATGTATAAAATCAAATACTTAAACAATGCAATTCAAAACAAATAACCAAATTAAAAAACAGTGTAATTGTCCCCTATATTTGAAACAGAGAGGTCATGTAAAGAGAAAGTTGCAGAACAAACCGGGTGCCATGATTCATCATTCTCAACCTGCCCATGATTCTGGTGATGAGTTCTCTGACTAATTTTCATGTAATATTAACATTTATGGTAAAATTAAATAACCAAACCGCATTAACGGTTGATGAACTTTTCAACCAACCGACGGGACGTGGCGAAGTCCCATCACACCAAATTAAAAACGGGACGTGGATAAACCCTGTCACACGAAATCAAAAATTCTAATTGAACTTGATTGGAAGATGACTATTATGAAAAATTAAATATGCCCGGTGCATAACACGGATTTATTTTTTTATTATTAAAACATTATTAGTAGTTTTCATTTGAACACCATAAAAAAACGTCGATCTAAACATATAAAAGGATCTTGTCATCGATAAGTCGATTTAAATATGTCAAGATATCCTATATATGATATATCTAAGTGCCATAGCTATTTAAATAAATTGGTCCATAGCTATTAAATTGTTGAAGTTTACTGTAATCGTACATATAAATTCGTCGGGCGGTAGAAATACATATGAAATTCTATATTGATAAATTGGTTATATAACCTATAAAATTTTATTTATAGCTAGAAGAAAAGTAAAATTAGATACTCTTCTAACATTCAAGAATTTTTTATAAAATTTTCTAATATCCAAAATTGGGTATTCTATCCGAATTGTACAAAACTAAATTTTATACTAGATCACTAAAATACCCTTGTTTATTTGTTTGAAATAGTAAAAAAAATTAATGGATAAGCTTAAAACCACAGCCAGGAAATCAGGCATGGAAGAATAGTTAATGTGTCTTCCACTGCTCACAGAAGATTATTTGCAAAGGAGAATTCTTTGCTTGATCTCGAGAACATTAATGATCCAACCAAGTACTAGTTTTATACTTTGTGCTACTCTTACAATCCAAAACTATTTGTATCTGCATTCCAATACATGCATGTAGGAACACATTCGTTTGGTTAATCAGTTGCACAGTGATTAGTGTGTTTGGCTCCAATCCATTGCAGAAAGTACTTATAGGCCTGCAGTTTGATTTTTGTTGCCGGTGTCGAAGGAGCTCATGAGACTATGTGGCAAGTGCACGTCAACTTGTTTTGGGCCTGGTTCACTATTTTTTTTTGGGCGGATACGTGTTTTCAACTTCATTTTGTTCTGTACTGGGATTTTTGTTCGTGTTGTTGAGCATATTCCTTAGTGAGACTAAATATAAGCAAATCAACGACTATAGGGTGACAATGGATATCAAAATTAGCAACTCATAACGGTTCTGATTTGTAACATGTCAGTTGTTATCTTATGACAATCACTGAGAAATTTATTATCTTATGAACTATTTGTGTTATTTTTAGGTACACAAGATATGATGCTTATTGTAGATCCAAGCTTGCAAATGTTCTACATGCAAATGAGTTAGCTAGCGTTTTGCAGGTGAGTCTCCCAATTCAATTGAACACATGGTCGGCATTGCAAAAAATATGTGGATATGTAAACAAAGGTCACTAGATAAGGGTAGATCCAACAACATCCATAATTAGAATTAAACCCAAATTTATATTTTCCAACATGCACCGAATAGGCCTTTTTGATGGCCACGCATTGTTGATTGAGACGAAACCAATATCTCTGCATAATGAGTCTGCATCCTGAAAAAGAATTTAATTATATGCATCCTAAGTATAAAGTTGCACTAGTCTCTCCCACCTAAAATGATCAAACATGAAGTTGTAAAATATTATCTAATGTATGCCTATAAAGATAGCTGGTACTAAAGTTTATATTGTGTATTTAGGGTAATAAACCTAAATTCATCTAAGATGAAATAAATTTTGGCTAGGATGAATCTGGTTTCATCATGCATATCCTGACAAAATCAAACATGAATTTGTACATCATATTATGCTTTACAGAATGAACCAGGATGAAACTGGTTCATCCTGCATATTCATACAAAAAATATGTTTTCTTCAAGATGTATCTGGTTACATCCTGCATATTCTGACAAATAAACATGTTTTTCTCATGATGTATCTGGTTTCATCCTGCACATTTAGATGATTATTTATTTTTATGGTGAAGGTTATGGTGGTGTTTGTTGTATTTTATTACTATTGAATATGGCGGTGGCAATAATGTGGTGTTTGTTGCGATTGAAAATGTTGGTAGTGGTGATGGTTGTGCTAGATCTTTATATTTTATATGGAACGGATGGTAGAAACACTGGTTTTACCTATATTTATTTTGTTCATCCAAGAATGACACTAGATGCAACCAGTTTCATGTTAACTATTTTTCAAATAATTTCTTTTTATTAGTTTAACTCATGATGCATCCAGTTTCATCCAAGCTATTTTTTGAATAACTTTTTCTATTTTATTCTAATTCAGGATGCAACCAGTTTCATCCTAGCTATTTTCTTTCGAAAAGAACTTTTAAATTTACTATCAACAATGGATCTTGTTTTGTAGATAATTTAAAACCCTTTCCAAAAATATAAATTTTATTAAAATCGGATATATATATTGAAAGTTATGAATGTTTTTGTGATTTATTTTTAAATTGGACAAAGAGAGGATAAAAAAAATATATATAAAGATGATGTACATAACTATTTTAGTTTTTTGGTGTATTTTTTATATTTATTTGTCCATTTTAACCATATTTTAAGAAGCGTTGAACAATAAAACCATTTTCTCATTCTAGTTCCTTCTGTTTGGTATGATAAAAAAAAAATTCAAATTGCATGTTGTACTTTAACAAAAGACTGAATGTCCAGTTTCTAGTTGGAGCATATCCGATCCGACGTAGTTTGAGAGCTACACTA
Source organism: Papaver californicum (assembly GCA_023531435.1). NCBI lineage: Eukaryota > Viridiplantae > Streptophyta > Magnoliopsida > Ranunculales > Papaveraceae > Papaver > Papaver californicum. The sequence goes on along the minus strand of JAJJMC010012549.1, from coordinate 2,355,971 downwards.
AAATCTTAAATCTCTGTTCAGAAAGTTGGAAGAGGAGGACGACAATAGTAATAACTTTTTCAAAACAAAAGACCTTTTGCCAACAGTAAATTTTTATCGGAACTTTAGCCATCAGTAGTAATATTCCGTCCACGTTGACACTGATATAATTACAAAACAACAACAGTACGAATTAGAAGCCTTTCTAAAAGAAACTAATCCATCCACGTTGACAAGAAGAGTGTCGATACTTTTCTTACCCGGACAGGCCATTTATATGTAACTTTGATGCTTCAAAAAAAAAATTTGATTATGATATTGCTAGATAAAAAATGTAATGCGTCAACAAATTTGGCTTTCTATGTTTTTTAACCAAGAAATTGGGTAAATGCCCAAATTCTTTAAAAGTTGGTTGTGGTGGACGGCTAGACTTTTGAACTGGGTTAAATGGACTGAATACAATTTATTTTTAAACTGATTGTAATATCCCTAATTAAAATCAATTTTTTCACTCTCGTACATTCCATTATATTTCACTCTTTTTTATTAAAAAAAAACCCGTGATCAATGACTTTTTCCCCCATCCACACCATTAACATTTACAAGTTTAATTGCTTCCACCACCACTGATATCACGATTATAATCATCATCGCTATCAACAACATCACGTTGATGACATTTACGATCCCCGCCATCATTGATGACATAAAAATTCATCACAATAACTACCACCACCACTACTTGATTACATAAATCATCACTACCATAAATAACTCCATCATGTTACCAAAATAAATCTTGTTAATGTTTTTCAATTTCATCATCATTTTATTACAAATAAGAGTTAGGATTTTGAACTCCTTTTACTTTTTATTTTTTGAAAGTTTTTTTTTTCAATTTCAAAAATTGAACTTACAATGACATGCATTTACTCTTGTTAATATTGATATTTATATGTTACAAAATCCTAATTCACATTTGGATTTCAAAGCGATAAACTTATCATTCTAATATTAATGGGTGTTGTCAGAGTAGGCATGATGAAACCAGATATATCGTGCACGCAAACTGTTTTTTAAAATCCTATCTTTAAATATATGAATATGCAGGATGAAACTAGATATATCTTGTACAAAACCTTCTTTTTAAAACTATATCTTTAGATACATGAATATGCGGGATGAAACTAAATACATACTGGACAAAACCTATTTTTTAAAACTCTATCTTTGAATACATTTTAAAAAATAAATTCAGAAGACATTTTTTATCATAATATGCACGATGAAACCAGTTACATCTTCACATAAATATATTTTTGTCAGAATATGAAGGATGTAACCAGATACATCTTGCACAAAATCTATTTTTCATCAGAATATGCACGATGAAATCAGTTTCATCCAGGTTTAATTTATGAAGTTACTGGACTCAATTTATTTAAAAGAAAACGACAAGATACATGAATTTTGACGTAGTAGACATAGTATTGGCAGTGTTAAAATGACAAATTTTCATACAAGAATAATGTTATGTCAAAAATGTTCATAGCATTACAAGAAAATAAAAATGTTAGAATATGCAGGATGAAACTATGTACATCCTGATGAAAACATGTATTGTTTGTCAGAATGTATATGATGAAACAGGTTTCATCCATGTTTAGACTGTGAGTACCACTATTAACATGATTCTTCACACCACTATCAACACTATCGATATTAATAAGATGAGTCTAGTTTTTATCTTTATTTAAAGTCGGATGAACCCGATATCACCCTATTTAAAACCTAAAAGTTGTGTCACCATTAGTAACGATTCTAACAAGGTTACCTCAAAAACACCGTGAGTGTCAAATTGTGTAGGCTATGTTTATGGTGAGTTATGGTATTTCTGCATCGTCACCTTGTATGAAAAAACACATTCAAAACGTTTTGGCTTAGCATTAAATAGGACCGATTATCTTATTTTTCTGTAACTTCACTCTGTTTCATCCATGAAACACTCATTTCCATCCAACAATAAAGGAATTTGGGTTTGCTTTTTCAATAATTTTCCTTCCTAATTGACCACTAACTTCCATATTTTTATCATTATTATATTTATCTAACCAATTATTTATATTTACGCAAATACAATAGTATATATATAGAAAAGGAAGAATAAACTACGTATGATCAGTGCTAAAAAAAAGAAGATACACATACTAAAACCTTAACGTAACAGTAGAAATTAAGTATTGAATGGGTTGGATTTTCTATTGTAGGGGTATTTTAATCTGTTGTGTTTAAAATTAGTTATACTAGAATACAAAGTATTGGGTGAAATATCTAATTTGGATATTTAAAAAATATATTAGAGAATCTTGGATATTAAAGAAGTATCTACTTTTAGATGTCTTATACACCAAGAGAAAACAAACTATGGATTATACGACCAATTAATTATTTTTAACCTTGATTAGTGGCATTTATAACGGGGTGCACTATGACTCCAAGTACTTTACTTAATGTACATATAAAAAACCTTAAACAATTTGAAATGATCATTATTCTGAGTAAATAAGAGCATCAAACAATGATACATATCTCCGTGTATGCCCGAATATCCCATAAGTCGAGACGTTTAGGATATGGATATCGACATCTATTCTGAAATACATATCCGTGTTACATAGCTGGTAAAGACGGAGCAGTGGCGGTACTAGAAATCAGTTTTGAGGGGGCTAAAAAATAAATTATAAACATGTAGGACTTTGTAGACTAAATACACATTTACACGTTGACTAAATATAAAATATGGGATAAAATTTAGGGTTTTAGTATGGTTTTAAGGATTTTTGGGGAAGCTAGAACCAGGGTTAGTCATCCTTTAATTCCGTCGACGGAGATAAGAAGTGCAAGTGGGGCCTATATGTCCTATTTGATTTTGAATTAATATTCTTGGAAAATCGATAATTTAAGGTTTTGAGGGAGTAATTTTATATAATATATTTGACTTATAGAGCAGAAACGGTCTAAGCGTTTTTTTCTTCTTATTTGTGCGAGCTTATAAGTCTTGGCTCCGTCCATAATAGCTGGAGACTAATTCTGTCCTACGAAGAAGAAAAAAAATCATCAAGTAATCCGGTTCGGGTGGATTCGGGTTCTCATGTAAATGTAGTATTCGATAATTGATTTCCAACATTGTTTCTCTTTTAAGAGGTCCATCAGTGGTTAGTCTGTCATTAACCCTCGCGTATTATGTGGGCAATGCAATTTGTTAAGCTCCACCAGAAAAGGCGGGAGTAGGACCAACTGTGTTTCTTTCGTTTGTTTGTTTGGTCGAGCTGTCGAAGACTCGGAGTGTGTACGCTAAACAAAGGAAAACATCTTTATTTCTCTCAATTTGTAAGCAGTAAATTTTGTCTTTTTTTTTGTATTTTTTCTTTTGAGATTTTGCGAAAGACTTTTAAATTTAGAGACTTTGAATCTTCAAAGCATAGATAGATACCGTGAAAACTTTCTTTTCAGTTATTAATGATTGTTAGGGAAAAAATGAATCTCCCATGAAGTGATGTCATTATTTCTTGGGGTGACGTCATTGTTCGATCCCTATATCATCATTTCTTGGGGTGACGTCATGGTTCGATCCCTATGTCATCGTTTCTTGGGGTGAAGTCATGGATCGATCCCGATACGACGTCATCATGCCCCGGTGCGACGTCATGGTTCGATCCCTAAGCGACGTCATCACGTCTCGATCCGACATCATGGTTCGATCCCTAGTGACGTCATGGATCGATCGCGATACGACGTCATCATGCCCCAGAGCGACGTCATCATGCCCCGGAGCGACGTCATGGTTCGATCCCTAAGCGACGTCATCACTTCGCGGAGCGACGTCATCAAGTCCGATACCCATCTTGGCACGACGCGATGTCACCATGTCCCGATGCGACGTCATCAATCCCGATAGACCAAGTCAATTCCGCACCAACTTTTGGATAAAGATCATTGAAGATAAAGATGATAAGAACACGTGGCGAGCATAGAAGAATCTTCATCGACACGTGGCGCACTATGATGACATGTGGCGAAGGGCTTTTAAATAATTATCATATTTTTATATCTATAAATACAAGTTTAGAAACAAAGAAGGGGAGGACTTTTGGGTGGAAAAAGGCCCGAGAGAGGCTTCCTCTACTTCATTTTCAACTGTAACAGAAAGATTAATGGAAATTCCAACTTCATTACCCGTGGACGTAGGCTAAAAATGGCCGAACCACGTTAAATCTCTTGTGTTATCTTATCTCATTTTTATGGATCTTTTACTATGATTTTTGGTTGTTTTTTGCCTATGAGAATTTTGGCGAAAACAATTTGGCGCTAGAAACATGGATGAGTGAAAGGATTCATCCTACCTGATCTACTAACGGATAAAAGCTTCAGAGAATAAGAAGGAAGAAAATTCAGATGAAAAACATCATTTTCAGTGGAAAGAAGAAACCTTCTTCTGGGTTCTTTGTTTGGTTCTTAATCTTAGATTTGGAATTTTAGAAGAAAAAAAAAATGTGAGAAACCATCTTCTCAAATTTTCGGCTTACAATTTTCATTTTACTCTGATTTTAAAACGTGATAGGAAATTTTCTTTGGGAATTTCATCTCAAAATAAGCCTGGATTACAAATTCGAATCATGCAAATCATGTCTTACAAACCCATCTTGATGATTCTGGAATATTTTACACTAATTTAGTTTAGTTTTTCTTTTTGATTTAACTGCTACAGACTTTTGTGATTCTATGGAAAATCTTGTCAACAGTAGCAAAAGCTATGTTTACATACCCATTTGATAGATGATTGATTTACAGTTGCAAGAGTTATAGAAAAAAAAAATCTCTCTAAAAACTTTGATTCAAAACCAGTTCTGATTTCAGATTAGTTATCTCCAAGCTATATTTTACAAACCCATTCATTCAATTTTGAAAACAACTAGCATCAAAATTTCAACTTGATTTGGGATTTTTTCTCATTAGTTGGATCAATTCTCTTAGATATGATAATGGCTATAATTTTGATGATTAAATAAATGATTTGTATGAATGTGTATACTTTGAATAAGTACATGATTGATGGGAAAGAGCTTCAAGGGCGTTAAAACTCACCAACAGTTCCATGGTGAAGTTAACAACGCATAGCACACAAAGCATTTGAGAAATTTCCTAACCAAAAATGGTTGAGTTACTGTGGATCTGACAACTAAATCAAACAAGGATAGTCCTCACTGTGTTAGCTTCTGCTTTCATTTGGAAGATGTGCGAGCAAATGTAGATGGTGTTGGAGGGGACAGGCACTGTTAAGCCTTCTTTATATTTGATTTCTCAACAGGATTCTCATTGAGCAACTCCTCAAAAAGCAACAAAAGTTCACAAAAGAAGAGTGTGAATCTGTGGTCCTTTGTCATCATACATAATAACAATAATATGGTTTGCTTGGACGAACGCCGCTACCAATGGCCATGAGCTGAAAACAGTTGAACAAAGTCATCTCAAAGATGATCGATTCTACCTGCCTAATGCTGAGTATGGTGACTATTCGGAGGCATCATCAGTATCAGAAGTCTTAACCGGCCTAACTTCTCGAAGATTAACCAACGGTGATTCTTTGGCTGGTGAGACAGTAACTCATAATCAAGCGATGAACCGCAAGATGAACATAATAGATACAGAGAAATAATTATGGCTACCAACAAGGATCATGAAAACCCAAAAGACATCACCATATCAAAGAGATTCGTTCTCACTCGGGGAGCTAACAGTTAAAAAAAAACAAACAAACGTCAGACATCAAAGACAAAGTTATCAACTATCCAACTCATGAAGTGGTGCGACCTCCTAATCTAGAAAACCATGTGAACGAATAAAGACTTGAGGAAGAAATTTCCGAGAACAACGAATTCGATGACAACGATCTCGTGAATGGTGGCATTGAACATAATGAAGAACAAATGAGAGAATTAGAAGAAGCACGAGATGATAACACAAGAAATCTAAACGAGCAGAACAAAGAAAAGGGAAAAAGTTGTTGCTTCTGATCAAGGGAGCATGGAAGTTACACTCGTCGAGGTCATAAAGAGATAAGAAGAGCAAGATATGATGGTGGAAGACATGATGAGGAAAAATATGAATTTAATCTGAGAGAACGAGGTGGAATCAACAAACAAAAATTAGGAAAACAATGATCGAGTTCATCACAGATTCAACCGAAGAGGAAATGAGGACCTCCAACCAATCCGAGGGGTCGATATTGTAGAAAAGGAAGAAATGAAGAAGAAAATGAATAATCTGGAGAAAATGGTAAAAACAAACAAAGGCATTGAAGGGGCATGGAGGTTGTCCAAGATCATGTCAGGAGCAAAGAGATCATTATAGTCGTATGAACTGCTCTACGAGCCCATATCACAAAAGTGTACGATGATGACTCTCGTCTTCATCTTCGATGGAATCAAAGATATTGATCGACACGTTCGATCTTACCTGATGATGACTCTCATCTTCATCTTCGATGGAATCAAAGATATTGATCGACACGTTCGATCTTACCGACTGCCACTTCTAACGTGGGAAAGCAATGATATGGTCATGTACAAGAATTTCCCCGTAAGCTTAAATGGAGAAGCCTTAGCCTGGTACGATACTTTTTCAGAGGGATCAATTCACATCTTCATAGAACTCTCCCGAGCTTTCCTGTAGGCTTGTATGCACAACCATTGTACCATACCAGGACTTGATAAGCTCTTTGCCCTCAAAAGAAGAATTCATGAATCACTAGAATCATGGTGGTCAGATAGAAAAAGTTGTTCCTAAAAATCATGAAAGTCTCAATAGAAATGCAAATCAAATATCCATCGAATCAAGGTTTATAACCTTGCGTGTGCAATCACAATAGAGAGAATTGTGCATACCACCAATGTTGAGGTGACAACCCTGATAGATGTAGAAGCTTATAATTCACGATCCAAGATATGATATGTTTCTCAATTTCCTTGGTGCTTTATACTTGCACCATTGTCGAGATTCAAGTACTGTTGAAACTCAATTTTGATTTATTTTCAACAAAAAATGAATTAAAATTTGATTTGTTTTTTATTTAAATTTTGTTTTATACGATAATCAATGAATTTTGTTTTATAAACTCATTTCACTTACGACAAAAATAAATTTTGTTTGTTTTGGCATGGGTATCTATGTTCTTTGATCGGGGACCAACACCATTTTTGCTTGTTTGGAGGATTTGTTCTTTCGCAAGTATGATCATACTGCTCAAGTTTAAAAGCATCAGCAATACAAGACAAAGAATTATCATTTCGCACACAAGCAAAAATACGAAGCTGCAGCAGCACCCAAAATCATCAATGGCTACAGCAATGATAAGATTCTTATCACGAAAGAGCAATTATCATATAGAGAAGAAGAGAACAGAAACGCGAAATACAAATCAGTGGAAGCAATGCTAAATTCACTATCCACCTGATGTAAGGCAACCTTGCAGTCAAAATGAATCGTAGTCTCTGCGATCCAAGCATCGGTAAGCAGCTCTAATCAATGTGAACTGAAGTCACAAACATGGTTGATGTCATCTGTAATGCAAATACTAATGTTGATCCACATGATCAGAAAACAATAGTTGATCCACATGCAAGTTAAGGAGGAATTCTTCAAGCAAAATGGTGGTTTGATTTTAAATCGACTACTTGATGAACGGGAGAAGGATATTGAATCTAGTTGAAATGGAAAAGAAAGAAAAAAGCACCGGTCAATTGCTACAATATACACCGAGAAAGAGTTTTGCAAGGCGACCAATAACTACCATGATAGTCAAATTCTTGGAAGAGAAGGGTTTGGCACAATGTATAAAGGCATCTTATCTAATGGAACCATGGTTGCAATTAAGAAGACAAAAATTGTCGACAGTAACTAAAATGAGCAGTTCATAAATGAAATTGCTGTGTTATCACAAATTAATCACAAAAATATGGTGCAGCTCTTGGGGTGACGTCATGGTTCGATCCCTATGTCATCATTTCTTGGGGTGACGTCATGGACCGATCCTGATACGACGTCATCATGCCCCGGAGCGAAGTCACGGTTCGATCCCTAAGCGACGTCATCACGTCCCGATCCGACGTCATGGTTCGATCCCTAGTGACGTCATGGATCGATCCCGATACGACGTCATCATGCCCCAGAGCGACGTCATGGTTCGATCCCTAAGCAACGTCATCATGCCCTGGAGCGACGTCATCAAGTCCGATACCCATCTTGGCACGACGCGATATCATCATGTCCCGATGCGACGTCATCAATCCCGATAGACCAAGTCAATTCCGCACCAACTTTTGGATAAAGATCATATTGAAGATAAAGATGATAAGAACACGTGGCGAGCATAGAAAAATCTTCATCGACACGTGGCGAACTATGATGACATGTGGCGAAGGGCTTTTAAATAATTATCATATTTTTATATCTATAGATACAAGTTTAGAAACAAAGAAGGGGAGGACTTTTGGGTGGAAAAAGGCCCGAGAGAGGCTTCCTCTACTTCATTTTCAACTGTAACAGAAAGATTAATGGAAATTCCAACTTCATTACCAGTGGACGTAGGCTAAAAATGGCCGAACCACGTTAAATCTCTTGTGTTATCTTATCTCATTTTTATGGATCTTTTACTATGATTTTTGGTTGTTTTTTGTCTATGAGAATTTTGGCGAAACAATGATGATCTTTCTTATCGTGGAAATAAAATGAGATCGACAGGTAGAAGAAGTAGCGAGAAAAAAATCTCAATCAAAAATAGATAACGAAAAATCTGAAAAATTTAAAAACATAGATAAATAAAAATTTCACGTTTAACGGTGAGGAAATCTTCGTTTCCTATTGGTCCAAATAAGGTTTTTATTTAGTTTTTGTGGAACGTGCGTGTTGGTAAGGACACTTGGTATAATTTGATTGGTGCAAATATTTATGGGTTAAAGAAACCTGCTCTCATATGGCTTTTTTGTTTTAAAATTATTACACTTTGTTTATACCCAATACTTAAGTGTAGGGGTCAACGTCACCTTCAGTGGGTGGGTAACACTGTAAATCAACGATCTACGTTTAATTATATTTAATAAACGGTTACCGTTAAATTTAAAAAGGGAAACCAAATTTAATTTGGAATTCGTTTTTTTTTAAATTCGTTACAAACTGGGACTAGTTAACCAAAAAAAGAAGTTATATACAATCAAAACGGAATTTTGATTGATGCAAATATTTAGGGGTTAAAAAAATCTACTCTCATATTAGTTATTTGTTTTAAAATTATTACACTTCGTTTACACGCAATACTTAATTGTACTGAGTCAACGTCACCTACAGTGGGTGGACAACACCTTAAAACAAAATACACGGCTGCCACTTTAAACGGTTACCAAAAATACTTATAATTGGAAAATAATCGGTTGCATAGTATCATTCATGTTTTTATAAACTTTCTCAGTCAACTGCAATGTATAAAATCAAATACTTAAATAATACAATTCAAAACTAATAACCAAATTAAAAAACAGTGTAATGGTCCCCCTATATTTGAAATAGAGAGGTCATGCAAAGAGAGAGTTGCATAACAAAGCGGGTGTCATGATTCATCATTCTCAACGTGTCCATGATTCTGGTGATGAGTTCTACAACTAATTTTCATGTAATATTAACATTTAAAATTAAATAACCAAACCGCCATTAACGGTTGATGAACTTTTTCAACCAGTCGTCATGACGGGATGTGAAGAAGCCCCAAACAAGGGTTGGATGTGCCCCTCTACCATATCTATACAAATAGAATAACCCATTTATACAGAATGGTAAAGGGGCCCTCTATGATAATTAATCATAGAGATCTTGTTTAATTCGAGGGGTAAGGTCTCGTTGAGCTCTTACTTTTTCCTGTCTACAACTCAGTTCATACTATTATTACAGGGATGAAGCCAACCCGGAATATGAACTGTAAAAGAAAACTCCTAGTCACACCAAATCAAAAATGCTAATCGAACTTGATCGGAAAGTAACTGTTATGAGAAGTTAAATATTCCCGGTGCGTAGCACGAACACAAATCTAGTTTATACATAAAGCCTAACCAAAAATTCAGGATTAAAATATATTTTTTCCTTCCATCCCAGGAAAAAATTACTATTAATTTTTTCATTTTAACCTATTTTTAGGTTAAAAATAATAATAATAACTTCTTTCCTAATACGAAGGGATTATTAATTTTTTTTTTATTTGAGAAAGAAAGATTATACTTAGAGATGAAAAAATATGTACAAAAAAATATCAAATGATCGAAAGATCGTAGACACAATTACATGTTAAAATTGCACCCGATCGAATGTGTATCGTCAATAGCACACCAAATACAGAAGCTCTTGATCAACAAGATTTAATCGTCCCAACTTTTTATTCGTACTTTCGTGAACTCAAATTATTTCGTTGTTTCCATATTTCCCGTATAATTGCATAAGACATCAAAGCTCTCAATCTTTTACGCCTACCTGTTAAAGAGTAAGAAGTACTCACGTCCCATCCACTTAACATGGCCTCTACATCCTTTGCACCTACCCATTGTAATCGATACTCTCTTCGTCCACTTTAGAAAGGCGTAAAATAAATTTCTCATAAATAATAAAAAAATATATAATTTATAAAAATTTATCTTGTTTTTTGTTTTATCCTTATTATATTCCCAATACTAGAAATATCAAATTAATTATGGTGATATTTATACAACATTAATAGAGGTAAATTTGTTAAAAATTTCTTTGATATCACAACTCTATCTAGATAGATAGATAACCAAAAATAAAAACTCCGTCTTTATAAAGTGGACGGAGGGATTACGAAATAACTTTAATTCATCCACGCATATTCATAATTGATCGACATATGTCCATCCTCTTCTTTCTTCAAGATAGCCTTAGTAATACATAAATTCTTCCAGGCTTACAATTACTTTTTCCGTACTAAAAAAAATAAGTTTGACAACTTGTCATAGTTCTCGTTCCGTGGAGATGAATAAACCAATACTCCTTCTGTTTCATAAAAATTGAGCTATTTATGGATTTAAAATTGTCGGCATAGTTGTTTAAAATTTATCAAATACCGACTGCTTATTACCACAGTCGGCATTATCGACCCTCATTATGATAATGTCAACTGTGAATAATTTTTTATTTTTTATGAAATAGCATATGAATTGGGGGAACATTTACTGTCGGCATTGCTAAATGATGAATGTCGTACCGACTCTTGAGAGTCAGCATTGCATTCATCATTTTGTTATGCCGACTCTTGGTCTGTTTTTTTATTTACCATGAGAATCCTTCTAGGTTTTTTCTTCTTCTCTATATATCTTACACTTATAACAAATTAATCAAACTAACTCAAAAATATTAGATTTAATCCTAAAAAACTAATTTATTACTAATCAATCTTAAAAAACTAATTAGTCAAGGATAATTTAACCATTACCAAAATTATTTGGATAAAGGATTCTTTAAATTATTTTATAATTTTTTTTTTTAATATCCCATAATTTACAAAAATATTCATCAATTAAGGGTTCTTAATGTACATAACGAAATTAACATTTTCCGGAAAAGATAACGTTTTGGTTCCATTTGATATATCCACCCCCATGAAGGCGTTGTTTCACACGACAAACTCCTTCTTAAGGAACATTCGAAATTTCTACTATGTAACATTTTTGGGATGTGATGTGATAACTGTGAATCAATTAATCTTATCTTTTCAAAACAGTGTCCGGTTGAGATATGTTTTGGAATTTTTTCATAAAATTTGATAGGGTAAAAAATTATACTCCCTATGTTTAATTTATATAAGCATAAAACAAGTTTATATTAGAACAATAAGATAATATAAAAATTATAAAAATCTATCTTTATCCTTTTTTTGATAAAAATTATAAATATTTAATTTATTTTGATATAATACTAATATCATTAATAAAAATATTTATAGAAAAACTATTTATGATGGGAATAAATGTAGCTAGCAAAAGACAAATAATTTATTTTCAACATTATTTTCTTCTTCACAACGTACCCCATTGAAGTTAATACCTTGAAACCGGCGTGGGACAAACTTAAAACAGTAGCCAGCCATAGACTAAAAGTCGTTTGTTTGGAAAATCTTAGTTTTGTGCTAAATAATGAAATAACAAGTACATAAACGAGTCGGTAATGCGTAATGGATACTATTGAAGGAAAATGATATGCACGTTGCCTTATAGCTGGTAGGAAAATGACATACTTCCTCCGTTTCAGGAAAAGAATTACTTTTCCTATCTGCACAATTATTAAGGCAAGATGAGAGAGAATAACTTTTAAAATTTACCCTAATAAAAAGTGTAATACTACATATATCTTTATAATGAGAATAATAACATTTATTAAAATAACAAGCGTAGTTTTAAAAGTTTGTTATGTTAAAAATGAAAGTAACTTTTTTATTGGAACAAAAATGAACAAAAGTTTAAAGAGAAAGTAATTCTTTTCCTGAAACGGTGAAAGTATCATTTTTTCCCTATAAAATGACTAGTCCATACTGAGTCGTAACGCACCATAGAGTGTTTAGTAGTAAGATTTAAGAAAGTGATACATCCTCATCTTTTATCATCACCTTTCCCAGGACCCAGGAATAGAATAACCATCATCAGCCCGATGAATTCTTATTTTCCTTAAGACCATCTCAAAGAACAATTCAAGACAGTAAAAGCTACAGCTTGAGCAGTACCATGGACAACTTGAATTTTGAGTCGAGCAACCTCTTTCCGAGTATCCTCTAGAAACTGTTGCAATTTGATATTCTCATTATGAAGACTCCAAATAGCTCATAGGAATTATGAAGCACGCACTGACGTCAGGAATGCTGTTAAAAAGAAGGCTAACAAACTCAGAGGCAAAAGAAGGACATAAATCAACACGTGGATTTTCTAATATCCGAAGCAAAGGTTGCATCACCGTCGATGTGGGATTTGTCAACTCCAATCCTTGACGAAGCACCTCAACCTCATATTTCTAGTGGCAACAAGGCCCGCCGCCCCTTTAAATATTTTCACGAAGCTTCGTATTTTCAATAGTCATTAAGAGTGTCTACGGTCACGCGAACAAAAGACGGACTAAATCTATATTTATTCTTTGGTTCATCCAAAACCAATCATAGCGGGACGAGTAAATTTAGTTATGGCCAAGTTTTTCTAGGGTTTGAGACCAAATTTGATCTGAAATCCAAACCAAACTTAAACTTGGTCGAGCATCAAGCGTATGTATAGGGAAACGTTTGTCGGCAGTCGGACATTTAGAAGAACATCCATGTACAAAATTAAACCAGGCGGATATTTTGGATGAACGTTTAATGGCACACGGACAGTTGGACGAACGTCCGTGTACAAAATTAAACCAGGCGGACATTTGGAAGAACGTCTGTTATTTGGTATACTTTTCGACCGCTGCGTTTCTCAAAGACTATAGCTAAAAAAATTTGGTATTTGATCTTTAGTTTTGGTATATACTTCCCTCATGATTGTGGACGCTCTAAATCACATGGGCGATGAGCTTCATTGAGCAGAACTAAAACCTTAACAACTTTGACACGATAAAAAAAGTACGTCTTATAGCAATATTCATGTTGTTGGATCAAATGTTCTGTCAGTCAGATACCAAAAAAAATAATAAAAAAATACTTCCTTTGTTCCTCAAATTTTGAGCTAGTTCAAATATTCATAATTCTTAAGATAAGAAAGAAATAGGGATATTTTTATATATTTTTTTAATTATACCTTTAGGGTGATAAAATTATTAAAATTTAGAAATAATATCTTCCAAAAGATACGACGGATATTTTGTAAACTTTACATCGTTAAAAACATTTTAAAACGCTTATATAACAAATATAAACACGACTATCAAATATATATATTTTTTTATATTAATAATAATTAATCATAAAAATATTTTAAAAATATTGTCTTGTTTAATAAAATAACTCAATTCACATAAAATAAAAATTTAAACAAATGAGCTAAATTTACGAGGAACGAAGGGGTACTAAGAAAAAAGAGGAACAATACTTATAAAGATAAGAGCAAAATTCATGTCATTGGGCCAACTATTCACCAGGGTATCGTTAGATACGAACAAAGATAAAAATACTCAATAAAAAGAGAAAAAGAAAATTAACTACTTACAGAGAAAAGAATGCAAACTGGGATAAACAGTGAGTATAGTTTTTAACATAAGTTATCGGCTTCATACGACTAAATCAATATTCTATAAATATGGTGACAAGTATTCATTATTGTGACTAATATTCGATATATATGGTGCCAATTATGCCCATACATAAGTGGATCACATCCTAATTCATCCCATAGGTCACCCTTTTTGTGGAGCAGGCTTAGACTATCTGGTGCAAAGTTTATGGAGCGGGCCTGGGTTATGTTATGTGGCGCCAATTTTGCCCATATATAGGTGGGCCACATCTTAATCCGGTCATTTATTTTGTGGAGTTATCCTGGGTTACATGGAGATAGCCTGTGTTAGGTTATGGTGATTGGGATCTAATACCAATTGTCAATAACCTATAGGTATAACTCATCTCATAAACGGTTGTACAAGTTGTAAGTCCCTATGAGCCTTTAAATTTTCCACTTAACCTTGACATAGGTAATGTGGACTAAAGACCCTAACAAAAATTCGTCAACTACAACAACTGTTACCAATATTCTAATGTTGATTTAAAACAATTCAGATGAACATTATGATTTTAGATATTGTTACTTCGATTTACATGTTATTTAAAAATCTTGGTCGTATCTTCCTAAGATATCACTGTTATCTGGAATAATGCAAATCTATTTTATTTTGTTTCAAAGAAAACTAATTTTGTCTTAATATGGTATTGTCGTCATGACACTCTGAAATTGTTTAAATGTTTGTAAGGGTAATGATTGTAAGTCAAGAACCGATATAGACACTAACATTTGATGAGTGTAGTATGATCCTGAAGAATTCTCAATTTTATAACGATTCTAGTCTTTCCAAATCGGCTTTATTAATACAATGGTCGGAATACGCCTTTTTTCCAAAGAAAAATAAAAGAAGCGAAACATAAAAATCAAAACATGTACGTGCACGATAGTTTGTAATCATCAATTTCTAAATGAGGAGACCATATTGTTTCATTGGCAACACTAATGATCGATACTCCATCTCTGAACTTTCTTCATTCCTTAAGGATAAGCATTAGATCGATGACCTTAGCATTGATATTGCGATAACAATTTGCATGTATAGTAGAAACTACTTTAATATTTTTACTATCTTGATAAAGCTCACTAAAATATAATTGTTTCTCAAAATCTCAACTTTCTAGATGGATTGTCCACTAGTATACAACAATTTGAGTATCATTTGATACTAGTACCAACCAAGAAAGAGGCTTAAGTACCTGTCTCTCAAAATCTCAAGCTCCTAGATGGATTGTCCACCAGTACAGAGCAATTTGAGTATTATTTGGTGTTTATCTCGCAACTGGATTCCCAAAAATTAACTCATGTCAATATTCACACTCAATTTAAACAATATTGACTCATTAAAATACCTATATGTCTTTATATAGAAGGTTACATATGAACATCTCAACTAAAGTACCGTAGTTGCGCTCAGACATCAAATCAAGAATTATGCCAAGCATAAAAACATAGCTTCCACTAGCTAACTTATCCTTGGCCACGTCAATACTTGCTTAAGGAAGCAACCAATGGCATAAATATCCCTCAGCTAACATCCAATACGCAAGCAAATGGTACGAAGACCCAAAAAGGCGTTACACAAAGCTCATCAGGCGTAATTCTACACTATCCTGTACAAAGTCGCGAGTTGGGAGAAATTGGTAATGAGTCAATGGATGAGTTATATACCAAACTCTTAGTATAGATGTCATCTACAAGCACAAAACATTTGCGCCTTAGTTAAGCCACAAAATATGTGCGCCTTAGTTTCAAGCACAAAACTTGTGTGTCTTAGTCTCAAAGACAAAACTTGTGTGTCTTAGTATTAATATAATACTCATGCATCTTACCCTTTAATACTAAACCTAATGCTTATTAGGCATTTAGCCTAATACTAATCCACCTTATACACGGATTCAAACCTTATCCAACTTAGGCTCAACTCCTAAGCTCATCCACCTTAGCATTATGATAGACACATTTTTGTCCTCAATTATCTATATTGTTAATGCTCATTTGTTATTTATTGTGTTATTTTATATGTTTGTAGGTGTTTTTGAGAAATAAAAATTTAGGGAAAAATTGGCTCGAAAATTGATAAAGACACCCAGATGTTGGATAAGGGCACCTCTCTTCTTTGTTTAGAAAATTAAAAAGGTGGGAAATGTTTTCTTTACGTGAAGAGTTTATCTGAATTATTTAAAACCGAGTTTATGGGATTTTGAATATGACTTCGAGTAACCTAAGTTAAGAAATAACCAAGACAGGTAAAACACGTCAAGTCTAAGTGTTTCTGGCCGTAAAAAAAAGGATGAAAACTCATTTTTTGGCCGGAAAGGAATTGTATTTGGTTTTGAGGATAAACACGATAGTTGGGATGGGATTTGGATAGAGTATTGAGTCCTGATCGACTTAGGAGGAGTTATTAGGGTTTCTTAACTCTATATAAGTCGAAGAGATCAAAGAAAAATCAAGTTGGAGGGTGGCCGAAATATCCAGAGAAAAAATATTCTCACCAACTCGAGCAAGAAGAAGAGAAGAACGCCTTAAAATTATCGTTGTTTACAGCTCCATAGAACAGTCGTTCTTTTCAATACTTTTAGCAACAAAAAACTGTTTCAGAACTTAGCAACAGTCTGTCTGCAACACTTATATCCGTCTCAGTCTCTCTGTGTCAATTATTTTTTATTCTTTTCTTTTTCTCAAGCACTTTTGAGCTATGTATCAATCTTTTGAGAGTGTTTTGATCACGATGAGCTAAAACCCATCACTGGGATAATGTAGGAAGCCATATTTCATGAATGAATGGTAACTATTTTTGATTCTTTATGACTTTTTCAATGGTTTTAAATTGAGTTATGATTTTTTTCTAATTAGTTGTGATTTTGCCTGATGGTGTATGCTGGGACTTAAGAGATTTTGATGCGCCATGCTTACGATTTACAGTTAATGTTTAAGAAATCTACTTTTGGCAAAGAAACAAAGTTAATAAAAGAGCGATAATTGATAAGAATCATTGTAGAAGTCACTCAGAAGTGATTTTGTTAGAATCCAGAGTCCCAGTTCTTTCCAACATTGTTAATATATTTTAATTATTTTCTAGTTTAAATAAAATTAGGTCTAAAATGAATCTTCACAAGTCTCAGTGAACGAACTATTTTTACCACTTTTCTAAAACGGCCACGTTAGTACCTAATGTTTGCCTATTTGGGTTTGCTTTACATATACAAGCTTCAGAACCCTAACTTTCCTATCAAAGGCCATACTAGGCTTCACACATATATTTTTATGTGTAGATTCACATACATACTCTTATTCTCAACAACGACATACAACCGCATACACTTATTTCTACTAAACAACAATGTCAATACAAAAATTGACCAAGTTGAACACACCGTTCCTTATATAAATAAATAAACATATGATTTATTTTATTCTTGCTATACTTATAAGGCGAGTCAAGAAAGACAAATCTTTAGTCAAGAGGCCAGCTAAGCAGGCCTCATTTGACTTAGCATTAATATTAGTAGTACTTAATACTACAAAATTACAC
This sequence comes from Papaver californicum, assembly GCA_023531435.1. Lineage (NCBI taxonomy): Eukaryota > Viridiplantae > Streptophyta > Magnoliopsida > Ranunculales > Papaveraceae > Papaver > Papaver californicum. The sequence continues at coordinate 2,338,106 of JAJJMC010012549.1, read as the reverse complement.
AAGACATCAAAAATGTCACAAATGGGGGGATATTCACTAGGGTATTGGTCTGGCGGTCTACGGCACGTGGTGCATCAATGCACCCACTACAGAGAAAACTCTAGAAAGTTCGATCAGCAGCTGAGTAGGGGAGTGGTAGGTTGAGCCACCACCGTCTATTCAGCCTCAAACAGAGTGGGGAACAGTTGTCAACACCTTCTCCACTTCACCACTACTCAACCATCAACACTTTCTTCCAGAGAGGAGGTCAGGTGAACTGTTACAATAACTACGATTATATAAATAGATTCTCAATCTATTGAAAAGAGATGACAAATCAAGTCTAAAAATCTGAGACAAGTCTAACACAAAATCAAACAACTCGATCACTCAACCTTCTCACACAGAGAATTGTTCATAGCTATTCACACCTACTACATCCTGTAGAGTCTGATACTCCGACCTTGACCTTTCTCTCACTTCCCTCCCTAAGACGAACCCATCTCCTTATGCTTTGTGACTGAAGCAAGACTGGAACGACCATTGCTTGGTTTAGGTCAAAGATTGTATAGATTGATCTCTCGAATCTAAACAAAGTCCTTCAACAGTACAAATGTTTAAGGATTATACGAATTATCACTTACTCATCAACTTTTTTCCAAATTTACTCTCTTAATTTATTTTCCCCACAAAGCATTATTCGTGTCTCTAGATTAAGCATAGTTGCCTTTATAAGATATAGCATATGAACTGGATTCAGTAAGAATATTTGGTTCAACATTTAAATGAACCCGATTAAGATATTTATTATACGAAATATATAATTATAATTAGTCGAGTTAGTTTTCATTGTTTGATTAGATTATATTAGATTAAGACATATATTAGAGTTAGTGGTAGTAAGTTAAATTTATGAGTGATTTTTTAGATCTCGATCTTTTTTACCCAAACCTGAATTGAAGATTTTTACGAGATAAATGATGTATCAAGTGAGGCATAAGAAGAATCTAATGCTAAAAATACTCGTGTATACATATAAAATGAGCTCGAATACCATTTTACTGTTGGATATAATAACTATAAATTTGTATAAACTTTTTATATCCCATAACCGGCTAGGTCGAGTATATATCCCATCCGTTTTTACACAATCGGCTCTGAAATTGAATACAACTAGCCGATATGGATGCGAAGAACATCATCTATAATCGGCAAGAAAATAATATTTCGACCTAGTCAATTTTATGTTCTTGAAATGTACAGAAAAAAATTTGTCAAGATCAAAGGAAAAAAATTACTACCCAAGATGTTACGTATGAAGAATACACCATCCAAAATCGACTAGGATCATAACTTAATCAAACTTAGTTGTGATCTTCGCATATGAAAAAAACAATCCACAATCTGATAAGTTTTTGATTTCTCGATTTAGATTATTGTGGTGAGTCGACTAGGTTTCCTAGCCAATTCTGGGCAAATAACTTGCATAAAACAAAAACCAATTTTATGATTTTAAAGTAGATTAGAATCGTATATTTGAAAAGATAGTAAGGTTATTTAAAAAAGAAGAAGAAGAGGTAGCTTAGATATTTAACTACCCAGTATGACACCCTTATCTCGCTGCCCAACATGCATAATCCTCTTATCTCCCTTTAAAAAAAATTGCCTCCCTGAAAACACCCTTCTTTTGGTGATTAATTACATTATTATTTGTTAAAAAAAAAACTAGAGGTCAAGAGTTTAGTTCTTCCTGATGACAATGATTTTAACTACCCCAGGTATTAGTCAGGTGCTCTAAGAGACCCGAATACTCTATCCCGTCAACTAAAAAAAGACTCCTCTTGAATATAACCATATATATATATATTATTTATGATCCAAAAAATTTAAGTTAAAATTAAAACCAAACAAGTTTTAATTTTTTATTGTTCAATCCACTTAAATCATACTTCTTCTTCAAAATTAAAATATAAACCCTCATTTTTTTCTTTAAATTCAAACTAAATTATATTTCAAATTATTTCTAAATGTTTTCTCACAATGCTCATGTTGGGAAATAAAAATGATATTATTAAAATTAATAGTTTCTTACTTAAATTAATTTTTATTACTTTAATTAGCTTGATGGGTGCTAGGATCACTAGTCCAAACTTGGGTGGAATTAAAGCCATCCATTTTCACTTCTTAGTGAATGAGAAACCTTTGATTATCCCACATTGGGCAAACCAAGGAGGAAGTTCATGCATATTACCACATATGTTCTATATAAGGAAAAGAACTAGTGGATTGGATATGGACTTGGGAAATGGACTAGTGGGCAAATGCATACATGTATGGTGCTTCGCACCGAAGCACCGCAGGCCGCGGGCTTGCGGTGCTTGCGTGTGTTTTTGGCGTGAGCCTTGGCACGACCCTTGGTGCGACCCTTGGTGTGCCTGGCGTGTGCCTGCGAGTGCACACGTGTACCCATCAATGAGAAAACGTTTCTTTAATTTTAAATAAATATTTTACCGTTTGAATTAAATGGAAAATAAAATCATAAATAATTTTTTAATTAAAACAATCTTAACGTTTTGTTTTAATGGGGATTTAATATTTGAAATTAAATTTTCACCGTTTTGTTTTCACCGTTTCGACCCAGTCGCAGCCACTGCCCTGACGACTTTTCACCATCTTCCTGCTTTGTTTTGCGCACTAGTTTTACATTCTTATTTTCATATTCTGTTAAGTTCACAACGGGCCAACGAGCTTTGCTAGCTGGGTTGGTATCAGGTGATTTTATCCTGAATTCAAGTTTGTCACTGAAAGGGTATATCAGCATCTTCCTGAAGGTGTACCTGGCAAATATTAAGTTAAGGGCAGTCTGTTGAACAGGCGACTTCACCTCTCTGTGTTTGAGTGTGTGTGCATTTTAATTCTAACCCTCCCTTAATCATCTTCAAGTTCTCTGTGTTTGTTTTCTCTGTTACAGGAAGTATATTTTCCAACAATCTTAACTCAATATCTGTGCATTCAAAAATCTTCTGTAACAATGGCAAAGACTGATGTTGAGAGACCTCAGAAGTTTTCTGGTAAGGATTTTAAGAGGTGGCAGTCGAAGATGCTCTTTTTCCTGAGTTTCCACATGCTTGATGAAATAGTGTTGAAACCATATAACAAAGCTCTGGATGCTCCTGAATCATCCAAGGAAAAAGAGACCTGGACGAGAAATAACTATTTGGCAAAAAATCATATTTTAAATTGCCTTGAAGACTCTCTGTATGATTTTTACAATGCTAAGGATGATTTTTCTGCTCATAATTTATGGTCTGCACTGCAAGAAAAGTATGAAGCAGAAACTGCAGGTAGTAAAAAGTTTCTGGTTGCACGTTTTTTACAATACAAGATGCTGAATGAAAAATCTGTGGTTGACCAGTTTCTGGAGTTGCAGAAAATTATTAATGAAATCATTGCTGAAGGTATGACTATCTCTGAAAACTTTCAAGTATCTGCTGTGATTGAAAAATTACCAAGTTCATGGGCCGAATACAAGAGAAGACTAAGGCATGAAACTGGTGAGATTACTATGATAGAACTGGGCAAGAAAATACAAGTTGAAGAGTTGCTGTGCTCAAAGGACAAGAATGTCTCCTCTGCAAGAGACATGTCAAACAAAGCTCATGTGATCGAACACAAGTTTGCTTCACTCAGTCTGGACCACAACAAGCGCAAGCCTAGCCCTCAAGGAAAAGGTAAATTTCAAAAACCAAAGTCTGCTATTGGTAAGATTAAGGGAGCTTGTTATGTCTGTGGTGTGTCTGGCCATATGGCAATGCATTGTAGAAAACGCAAAGATGCGAATTTTAAGAAACAAAATGTAAACTTGGCTGAAAGTAGTAAAAATGAATTTTCTGGCACGGTGTCTGAGGTTAACTTAGTTACCAATGTGAGAGACTGGTGGGTAGACTCTGGAGCTACCAAACATGTCTGCGGAAGCAAGGATATGTTCACCTCCTACCAGACAGTAGGAGAAGGAGAAAAACTCTATATGGGTAATTCTTCTGCAGCACAAGTTGCAGGAAAAGGAAAGGTTTCGCTGAAGCTTTCTTCTGGGAAAATCCTCACATTGAATGAAGTGTTACATGTACCAGATATCTGCAAGAATCTCGTTTCAAGTGGTGTGCTAGATGACAAGGGTTTTAAAATTGTTTTTGAGTCCGGAAAAGTGATTATCACTAAGGGTAGGGACTTTGTGGGAAAGGGCTATAAGGCTGAGGGCCTTTACAAATTATCTGTAATCTCTACTGAAATTAATAAAGTTGATTCTTCTTATGTTGTTGTCTCATTGAATATTTGGCATGGTAGACTTGGTCATGTAAATTATAAATCAATGAACAAATTGGCAAAATCTGGCTGCATTCCAAAATTAAATTTGGAATATGAACATAAATGTGAAGTTTGTGTAGAATCAAAATATGCGAAGAAGCCTTTTCAGAAAAATGTCCACAGAGTTTCTAATCCCTTAGAGTTAATTCACTCTGACTTAGTTGATATGAAATCAATCCAAACCAGAGGTGGGAAAAAATGGTTTGTTACCTTCATAGATGACTGTACTAGATACTGTCATATCTACTTGCTCAAAGGAAAAGATGATGCTCTTGAAGCATTTAAATTATATAAATTAGAAGTAGAAAACCAGATGAGTACCACCATTAAAACCGTTAGGTCTGATCGTGGGGGTGAATACGTAACCCCTATATGAGACTTTTGTGCACAACATGGCATAATTCATGAGGTAACTCCTCCTTATTCACCACAATCTAATGGTGTGGCTGAACGGAAAAACCGAACCCTTAAGGAGATGATGAATGCCATGTTAATCAGTTCACGACTACCGGCGAACTTGTGGGGGGAGGCCGTCCTCTCAGCTTGCTATATCCTGAACAGGGTGCCCCTTAAAGGAACAGAAAAATCACCGTATGAATTATGGAAAGGCAAACAACCCTCTTATGGATACCTCAAAGTGTGGGGGTGTTTAGCCAAGGTCTCTATTCCTCCACCTAAGAGGACTAAAATAGGACCTAAAACCGTTGATTGTGTATTTCTAGGATATCCCGAGCACACCACTGCTTATAGATTTATGGTTGTGAGTTCCGATAACTCAGAAATCAGTGTGAACACCATTTTGGAATCTAGAGATGCTTCGTTTTTTGAAAATGTTTTTCCAATGAAAACTGAATTTCGCGTGATACGTGTAGATCCTCTAGATGTCCCTTCTTCTAGCCATTCATTACCGGTAGAAGAAGATGAACCTGTTTATGAGCCAAGAAGAAGCAAAAGACCTAGATTAGAAAAATCTTTTGGGCCAGACTTCATTACCTGTTTAGTTGAATCTGATCCACAAACTTATAAAGAGGCCATGACTTCGTCTGAAGCTCCATGGTGGAAAGAATCCACTATTAGTGAGATGGATTCTATTCTTCAGAATGAAACCTGGGAAATAGTAGATTTACCTCCAGGGAGCAAAACCATAGGTTGTAAATGGATCTTTAAGAGAAAACGTAAGGTTGATGGAAGCGTGGAAAAATATAAAGCTAGACTTGTAGCTAAAGGCTATAAACAAATAGAAGGTGTAGATTTCTTTGACACCTATTCACCTGTCACTAGAATAACTTCAATTAGGTTGCTAATTGCAATTGCTGCAATCCATAACCTAGAGATACATCAAATGGATGTAAAAACTGCGTTTCTAAATGGTGAACTAGATGAAGAAATTTATATGGACCAACCCGAGGGCTTTGTGGTGAAGGGTTATGAGAAGAAGGTGTGTAGACTTAAAAAGTCTTTATATGGCTTGAAACAAGCACCTAAACAATGGCATGAAAAATTTGATCATGTAATGTTCTCTAGTGGTTTTAAAATAAATGAAGCTGACAAATGTGTTTACACTAAATCTGTCAATGATGTTTGTGTGATGGTATGCCTGTATGTTGATGATATGCTTATACTAGGTACAACCTTAGAAATCATTAATTCCACTAAGAACATGTTGAATTAGAACTTTGATATGAAAGACTTAGGTCCTGCTGATGTAATCCTAGGGATGAAAATTAGAAAGGAGTCTAATGGATTCAGTCTCAGTCAATCTCATTATGTTGAGTCAGTTCTGAAGAAATTTAACCAGTTTGATAGTAAACCTGCAAGTACTCCTTTTGACCCTTCCTGTAGACTCAAGAGAAACAAAGGCAATGGAGTCTCGCAACTTGAATATTCACGTGTCATAGGAAGTCTAATGTACTTAATGAATTGCACGAGACCAGACATTGCCTATGCAGTGAGTAGACTAAGTAGGTATACCTGTAATCCAGGACAAGAGCATTGGGATGCACTTTTCAGAGTGCTGAGGTATCTTAAATACACTTTAAACTTTCGGTTAAGTTATGAGAGATACCCTGCTGTTCTGGAAGGATACTATGATGCAAACTGGATAGCAGACTCAGAGGAGTCTAAGTCTACGAGTGGATACGTTTTCACTCTAGGCTGTGGAGCAGTGTCTTGGAAGAGTTCCAAACAGACCTGTATCGCTCGATCCACTATGGAATCCGAGTTTATAGCGTTAGATAAAGCAGGAGAGGAAGCCGCTTGGCTAAGATGCTTTTTAGAAGACATTCCTCTCTGGCATAGGCCTGTGCCAGCTGTATCTATACATTGTGATAATCAAGCTGCAATAGCTAATGCTAAAAACAGCAACTATAATGGAAAATCTATTCATATAAGGAGAAGACACAATTCTATAAAACAACTAATCTCAACTGGCGTTATTTCTGTTGACTTTGTGAGGTCTAAGGAGAATATCGCGGACCCTTTGACGAAAGGCTTGTCCAAGGAGGTAGTTAGTAATGCATCGAGGGGGATGGGACTTAAGCTCATAAATTAAGACTTGCCATGAAGGATACTCAACCTTGCTGACTGGAGATCCCAAGATCAAGATTTTGAATGAGACAACTAATTTATGGTGGGTAAAAATTAAACACTATCAGAGAATTATTTTCTCTGTCCCTTCCCTATGGTGTAGACGTGATAGTGTGACTGCAAGTGAGGATGACTTAGAGTAAAGTCTTAATGAGTTCTATAGTTTCAATCTAAGATTGAAATGGGGTGTAGCAGTTAACACTCTTGATAGAACTCACCTATCTGAATGAGGAAGTGGGTCGCTTCCTATGAGAACTGAGCTGATTCTCTAGAGCATTCTGAGAAACGGGATACGTCCAGGGCCAAAACGGACACAACGGCGTGAACTTAACAGCATTTTAAGAGATATCTCGCGTAAGGAGTTATTGAAGAATTACACTAAACGATGGCAGTTCAAGACATCACGTTCACTGATCATCAAGTAGTTCCGGTGCTTCTCACTAAGCAAAGGTTCAACTCCAAATGGTCACCTATTGCTTAAGAGGTATTTCTCGTTTTTTCCGATATTCCGATTTTTCGGTTTCGTCATTCATGTGGGGGATTGTTGGGAAATAAAAATGATATTACTAAAATTAATAGTTTCTTACTTAAATTAATTTTTGTTACTTTAATTAGCTTGATGGGTGCTAGGATCACTAGTCCAAACTTGGGTGGAATTAAAGCCATCCATTTTCACTTCTTAGTGATGAGAAACCTTTGATTATCCCACATTGGGCAAACCAAGGAGGAAGTTCATGCATATTACCACATATGTTCTATATAAGGAAAAGAACTAGTGGATTGGATATGGACTTGGGAAATGGACTAGTGGGCAAATGCATACATGTACGGTGCTTCGCACCGAAGCACCGCAGGCCGCGGGCTTGCGGGCTTGCGGAGCTTGCGGTGCTTGCGTGTGCTTTTGCGTGTGTTTTTGGCGTGAGCCTTGGCGCGACCCTTGGTGCGACCCTTGGTGCGATCCTTGGTGCGAACCTTGGTGCGAACCTTGGTGCGACCATTGGTGCGATCCTTGGTGCGATCCTTGGTGCGAGCCTTGGTGCGAGCCTTGGTGCGAGCCTTGGTGCGAGCCTTGGTGTGAGCCTTGGCGTGAGCCTTGGTGTGAGCCTTGGCGTGAGCCTTGGCGTGTGCCTGGCGCGTGCTTGGCGTGTGCCTGCGAGTGCACAGTGTACCCATCAATGAGAAAACGTTTCTTTAATTTTAAATAAATATTTTACCGTTTGAATTAAATGGAAAATAAAATCATAAATAATTTTTTAATTAAAACAATCTTAACGTTTTGTTTTAATGGGGATTTAATATTTGAAATTAAATTTTCACCGTTTTAAAACTCAAAGGTTTACTTCTCCTATAAAAGAACAACATTGCTAAGATTTTCGTTTACCCCAGTCGCAGCCACTGCCCTGACGACTTTTCACCATCTTCCTGCTTTGTTTTGCGCACTAGTTTCACATTCTTATTTTCATCTTCTGTTAAGTTCACAACGGGCCAACGAGCTTTGCTAGCTGGGTTGGTATCAGGTGATTTTATCCTGAATTCAAGTTTGTCACTGAAAGGGTATATCAGCATCTTCCTGAAGGTGTACCTGGCAAATATTGAGTTAAGGGCAGTCTGTTGAACATGCGACTTCACCTCTCTGTGTTTGAGTGTGTGTGCATTTTAATTCTAACCCTCCCTTAATCATCTTCAAGTTCTCTGTGTTTGTTTTCTCTGTTACAGGAAGTATATTTTCCAACAGCTCATAAATTGATCAATTATAAACTACAATTCTTACTTTTCTCCACAAACAAAATAAATCATAATATTTAACTTTTTCAATCATGATTACATTAATATCGATTGAGGGTACACATTCCAATTAATCTCTTAAAAAATCTCCACGACAACACCAATTGAAATGGAATTAACAAAGGTTTTGATTCTATTCCTAAAATATATCTTATACAACTCCATAAACATATTCTATCATTATTATTTTTTAAGATGATGTTCTTTTTTCGAAATCGTGATTACATTAAAATTGACTATTATTCAAAATCATCAATTATGTTATAGATCTTAAGTAAATTTAATTATGAAAATTATGTAATTAATTTTTTTTATTGATTAAGGGATTTGATAATTTATTCAATTATTTTGAGCTATATATAATAATTGTGTATAATTTTATGGGTTATGTTGAATAGCTATAAAGATATGTTTGGTTACCTTAATCACTTATTTTATATGACTTTTAGTTAATAAAAGCATGGGTTACGTTTAAGAGAAACCGTAAGATAGATCTATGTTTTATTACTTAGCAATACATCATGCACTAACCTTAAAACACTCTACTACTATGATTAATTCTAATAAATCACTTTGTATTCTACTAATTAATCATGGATCATTCCAAAAATATTATTTAAAATCCAGTCGTTTCATCGATATTTATCATTTGATTGATAAATATCAACAAAAATATCTTCATTTCAGTATTATCAACAATGTGAATCGATTCCAAACGAGGTAATTAATCAGCAAGTGTTTAATTACATTGAGATTTATTATGCATTTCTCACATGTTATTTGTTTATAGACTACAACTACTACTCGGTATGCATTATCACCTCAAGATGAGCTTAAAACTGCATTAAGTGAGGCTTTAGTGGGGAATAACAAAACAGTAATTATAGCCATCATAAACAAGGTTTATGTCGATGGCGAAACGACGATGTTAAGTGTATTTCTACATAATTTTTTGGCTTGGAGAAAAAACTCGGTATTTGATCAATCATCTTCTTCTTGTAAGTGTTGATCAAGTTTCTTACGAGCGATGCAAGTTCTTAAGACTTCATTGTTATAGACTTATTACTGAAGGTGCTGATTTTGGCCGGGAAAAGTTGTACAACTCCCATGAGTTTATAAACATAATGTGGAAAATAACTGATTTCCTCGCCGATGTGGTTAGACGTGGCTATAGCTTCATCTTCATGGTAAGATTTCTCACAAATCTGATTATCACAAATCTTTTTGATCAACAAAAATAATGATAATATATATCCGTTAAAGGCCATACAGCTATGTAGGTAGAATGCATTACTTTTTTTTTTAATGCTTCTCTTAAATGTAATCCATGTTTTTATTAACTAGTATAATTCATATAAAATAAGTGATTAAGGTAACCAAACATATCTTTGTAGTTATTCAACATAATCCATAAAATTATGCAAAATTATTATATATAACCCAAAATAATTGAATAAATTATCAAATCCTTAAATCAAAAAAAAGAAAAGGTTATTTACATAATTTTTATGATCAAATTTACGTAAGATCTGTGACATAATTGATGATTTTGAATAATAGTCAATTTTAATGTAATCGTGGTTGAGAAAAAAAAACATCATCTTTAAAAAAAATAATAATAGAATATGTTTATGGAGTTTTAGAAGATAGATTTTAGGAATAGAGTCAAAATATTTGTTAATTCCATTTCAATTGGTGTTGTCATGGATATTTTTAAGGGATTAATTGGAATATACACCCCCAATCGGTATTAATGTAATCATGATTGAGAAAAGTAAAAATTAGAATTTATTTTGTTTTTGGGAAAAAGTAAGAATTATGGTTTATAATTGGTCAATTTGTGAGAATCGTGAGAGAACAATTAAAAATAATTTGAAATATAATTTAGTTTGGATTTTCTTTTAAAAAGTTAGGGTTTATATTTTAATTTTGGGAAGAGGTATGATTTAAGTGGATTGACAATAAAGAATTAAGACTTGTTTGGTTCTAATTTTAACTCAAACTTTTTGGGGCATAGATAATAAATGTATGGGTTATATTTAGAAACCTATTATTGGGGCTGTAGTCCCTTGGTTTTGATGGTTGAATATGATTTAAATTTCCTAAATGTGGATATAAGAGACCGCATCTATAGCAAAAGTCAAAAATATCCTTCCTCTACCTAAATATAACAACTTATTCATAAAAAAAAGACCCTAAATCTATCATTCTTCTCATTCTGTTTTCCTTTATGATTCATTATGAAGGTGATCAACTCAAAAGAAAAATGACGGACTAATAATTCAAATTCAGCTTCATGAACTACTTACGACTAGAAAAAGATGAACTTCTGGCCATAAACACTCATTATGGCTATGAATTCACCTTTTCATGTCTGTACGTAATCATCTACGGCCGATGAATTCCTAGCCTCGGGTGTTTTACGGCTAAACTTGTCGTAAGTTGAATTGATTTGAAATTAGTAATTTATCTACCGCTAGGAACTAATTATTTTTCAACCGTAGGATAGTAATTTTTGGTTATTTATGGCTGGAAAATGACAAATCTATAGCCTTAGGTGAATTTAAAATTCGCGAATGAAAACTTATACTCATTTTAAGAACGAGTATAAATATATACTCGTTTTCAGAATGAGTATCAATTTATATGAGTATCAGTTTATACCCAATCTTAAAATGAGTACAAATATATACCCATTTTCATACCGAGTACAAGCCTATTACGGTTAGGAAATGATTAATTCCTAGCCGTAAGTGACTCAGAAAATGAAAAAGTAAGGGGCATATGCCCCTTCGTTGATTTTAAAAGTTAAACAATTTTTTTTTAAAACAAAATCATTAATCTTAATTAGTTTAGATAATTAAGTTTATTAGCGCTAATTAATAGAGGATACTTTAGCCATTATCAAAATTAGTAGGATAAGAGGTTTTTGGGTTTGCTACTTGATAATCCTATTTTGCAATCTTATAAGCCTCAAAACCAATGGACTGCAGCACCAATAATAGGTTTCTATGTTTAAGAGAAGCCTATCTTAATTTAAACAATAAATTTAGGGGGAAATCTTAAGTTGATGTTGAAAATAAGGATATTAGACAACATCCTGAACCTCTAAGATTGCATTTTTTTTAAAGTAACCCGACTATGTACAAAGATAACGCGTTTAAATCGATAAATATAGATCGAAGAAACCCTAAATACAAGCAACTACAATTAATGGTTTTATTGCTCAATTTTTTTAGTTTTATAAAATTTTTTAAATAGTATTATTTGATTGATTTTGGAATGGTTAATTACGAAAACATTAAAGGTAGGCCAAAAATGATAGTCCAAATATAGATCAAGACTTTATTTCAAGAAAAAAATTTTAGATGGGACCCACATATTCACACAAAAGTACACCCTCCTTAAATCCTAGAATGGTGGGAGGTGCCATAATCAGCATCTACGAATTGATTATTAACTGGCATAAGAGATTGGTGGGTACTCGAGGATGCAGCGTGAGGAGATGATGCTTACTCGAGGAAGCAGCAAGACAGACTGATGTGTACTCGAGAGCGCAACAACGACTTAGGATGGCGGTTATGAGTTAGTTACAAGCATCACAAGTAAGCTAAAGTAAGGAGACGGATTGGATAGGTTATGAACTGGGTTTATGGCCTTTGTTTGCCATTCCTAACTTCCAAGGACAAGTGTTGCATCCCCAAGTACACATTATAAAAGTTAATGTTTGGAGAAGCTAGTTGGCGGTTAGAATAACTGCCTATGGACATATGGCTTTCCATAGGAATGTGCACTTGTTAGCACGTGATTTTGGCCTGATCCTTATAGTATAAATAGGCTAGGGATCAAATAAGTTATTTTAGAGAAAGTTAGTGAGTTCGATATAGAACCATTGAGAGTTAGGCTGTAACACCCGTAATTTTCGCATGATGTTTACTTAAGGATGCGTCATGGCATGGGATGAAGCTTCATCCTAAGATTATAAAGCTTACTCAGGGATGAATTAGGGTGTGAATGCATTAGCCTTGGCACAATTGGCCTTCATGCTAACTAGGTGGCGGATTAGCCTAGCAGCTGGCTAACCAGTTAGCGGTTGTGCTAACCAGTTGGTGCATTTTCCTATCAACGATAACTAGATGGCGGATTAGCCTAGCAGCTGGATAACCAGTTGGCGAATTTTCCTATCAGCACCAACCAGAAAACAGACTTGGCTAACCAGTTAGCGGATATACTAACCAGTTGGCGTTTTTTCCTAAAGTGCAGTAGATGTATGTCCCTTTATTTTTATTTTATTTATTTGTAAAAATGCGAATAAAACAATATAGGGAAGAGGTGTTGGTTGGAAATCGATGATGCTTAACGATGCTAACCAGAAAGCGAAATAGCCTTAGCTATGCTAACCAGAAAGAGGATTTTCCTAGCTATGCTAACCAGATGGAGGATTTGCCTAGCTATGCTAACCAGTTGGTGGATTTGCCTAGCTATGCTAACTAGATGGCGAATTTTCTTGTAGCTTCGCCGATGGATCATGAATTATGTGAAAGCATCATTGATCCATGTTACATACTCGAGAATGCATAGTTGCATACTAAATAACGATAGTTATGCACAAGCTGGTGCATACTTTGGAAAAGTCCCTTGGCCTATACGGACTAGGCTTTGCTTGGCCTTTGTCCTTGCAACAAAGTTGGAATCGATGTTGGCTTTGCCTTAATAGGTTTAAGTTTCTTGTTCCTTTCGAATTGACACTTCGGATGAACTACGATCATACTTGATCCATTCAAGGTACGGGTTGGGTGTGTAGGCAGCCGCAATGCATTGAGGTGCAACATCTTGTCGCTCATATCATCTAATTTAGAGGTGATTGTGATATTATGGTAACTTGCATCATCTGGCTCGGCAATGCCAAGCCAATAGATGATTGTTGCCATACTTGATGAGGTAGTTGCATTTCATTTGATGGATGCTCATACTTCCTATCAATCCATATGGTATGAAAGGAATATGCCTGGTTGCTGCACCCTTGGAAATAGCAAGATCAGTGCAAGCTCCAGCGCATGGTCGAGGAAGAGTTGATGAAGTGAAAAATAGGATTGAAATGTCATAGGTGCTAGTCCAAGACATGATTTAGGCCCTGACAGTGCTCGTAAGTATGTGATGTTTGCCAAAGGCATTCACCATTAGATTTAATGGCCTTGTACCCTTTGCAGAACAAGGGTGAGTTGGAACGGTATGGAAACTACGTTGAGTATCATGCTTGGAAAGGAAAATATACCTTCATTTGCCAGCGAGAAGTGAAGCTTCAAGGTCCAGTTATTGTATTTCAAGCCGTGCATCGGGGATTTCTGGCCTGTCCAGTGTATAGCGTCGGGGGTGGGATTTTCCCGATCTGTGGCATAGGCAATCACCACGAGGGTGATTGGCCCGTGTAGTGCATTGATGGACGGATTTTGTAATCTTCTTTTGATGTAATAAAATAGGTTTGTTGCGTTATATCTTTGTGTTCATTGTGCTGTTGATTTTGTGAGTTTTATTCATGGCAAAACCTCTAATGTATATGGGATGCATTATGATTTGGGAGAAAATAGTTGAAGTATTCCGTTGCTAAGTGTCTAGAAGAATTAGACATGGGCATGCTTTGGTGCAAGCATGCTAGGCTGAAGTGCAAGTGAGTGAAGATGATTCACTGAACCATTGTACTTTCGGGTCATGCTCAAGCCAAAAAATTGCAAGGTGGATTTTTGGGTGTGACAATAAGGGTATCAGAGCTGTGTCTGGTACACAGTTCGTTTGATTTCTCTATTTCTACTCATGTTGGTGTCATTTGTTCGTTAATTCAGTAAGGAATTGCTTGGGTTTCGTTAGTATGAAGACTAGAAGAAGTTGGTTCTTGCGAGAAAGATCAATTGAAACGAACTGTGAAGCTTGAGGTAACAACAGGCTATTAAAGTTCAAGACAAAGTGTCTAAGTTCCAACCTAAAGTGTTATACGAACATGCTAGAAGCATTGAAACAGAGTTTTCAAGTGTTGGCGTGACAAAACAGAGGAGTATGTTGACTGTTATGGTGCAAGTCAGGTGTTAAAGTCCATGTTCTCACAAGTATGCGAAAGTTATGCATTTGTTATGCGGATTTTTGTAGGGTAATCAGTATCAAGTACATTACAAGAGGTAATGGGAATTTTGCGAAAATTCCTGAACTTAAAGATGTTGTTGGCTTTTAAAAGGGCAAAGCAGATGGAGTATGTTTCATGCGATGATAACATGATACTTGTATCAATATAACCATATTTGTGGAAGATTAAAGCTCTCTCTTAAAACATGTACCTTGGTGGTGATGCTAAGTCTGGTTGTGAACCAGCATTTTCTTGGTAATGCAATGCCATGAAAGAAGAATTGAAGGATCAATTCTTGTCTAGCATATATGGCTTGTTGAAATTATGAAGAAAAGGAACGTAAGTTAGGGAAAAACCGATTACCACGGTCTTACATTTGCCGCTAATTTCTTCGTCGATGCTAGATATGCACAAGGAGTGTGCTTGCACCTGGTTTGTATGTGTGGGATAAGAATGCTTGGACTAGGAATGTCCAAAAACCTACATTTTATCATGAACCACATCGGACATTCTTGTCGAATGCAAAATCAGTAATTGTTACTAGCTGATTTTGGCAAAGGAGGAAAGACAAGAGGAACCAGATGTGTTCTTTCGCCCGCGTTAGTCACTGATAGTATGACTAGACTGAATATCTATCGGGGATTCTCAGAATCGCCAAAGTCAAGTCCAATCCATATGTGCAAAGGTGCACATGAATTTTGTGAAGTGTGTGGGTCGAGGCTCGAATGATTACTGACATGATTGATATGCAACATTAGCATATGTAAAATGGCAGTCGAGTATGGACAAGATGCTTGGTACATCTAGATATGCAATTTAGGCTTGCATATGCACGCTGGCATCATAAAAGATGATGCTTAAGAACTTTACACTTGAGAAGTGTAAAGGCATAGAAAAGGAAAGACAGAGAAGTGGTGATGCATAAGAATGGTATCGGGTCATTCTTGAAATCTTCATGAAAGCTACAACAACATAAATGCCTCAGTTTGAAGGAGTATTCAACCAAGTAACAATTATACTTTGTTTCGTTATGGGAGTCGCGAAGGAACGTTGTTAGTTGGAAGAGTGAATGTGGCAATGTGATTGCAACATTGAGGACAAATTGGTATTGTCCCGTTTTTTTATTTTTTGCTAAGATTGCTAGGATGAAGTCAGTATTGCAACATTTGTTGGGTCTTACGAGTTTGCAATCAGTTGATGACAGTATTTGCTTTGCCAATTGGGCATATTTTTTCAGTTTTGGGTCGTGTAGACCATGGTGGAATTAAGTATCTCTACGTAAGGTAGTAGTGAATGAAGGTATTCGAGTGAAATCCTTGTCTCTTTGCACTCGAAGTAAAACTAGTTCACGTGGGAAGATACTACACATCATATTAAGCTAAAGTATACAAATAGGAGATGCTAAAAGTAGAAGCAAATCAGTTTGGTGGCATAGGCGAGTTTGTTGTTAGGAGTTATGTGCAAGTGCGACAGCTTATTGGCAGCATCGGCATGGAGTAATGCAGTAACAATGTATATGTAGGCCCATAAAATATATGAGTTAAGATTGACTCATGGCTTGGAAGAACATGATGTTTTCCAAATACATTAAAACGCGAAATTTCGGGAAAAAAAAGAGGCCTCTGTTGGTTTCGAAGGCGCGTGAAGAGGAGGCCTGGTCTAGTTAGGCGGTGATAATCCCCTGGTTTCATAAGTCATGACTATACAACAGTCAAGCATTTCAATCAAGATGAAGCGGCAATGCAAGCAAAGAACAACAAAGAATTGGTTCTTTGGCATGCTAGTGACTGAGATGATGCATCCTCATGGAAGAAATACAAGTAGATGTTGTGATCCCAGAGAAGAAACACAAGTAGTTGATGCGTTCTCAAGGAGGCACCAAGGCACGAGCCAACAAAATTGATTGAAGACGAATGCCGAGTCTTGCTAGAATGTAACAAAAGTCGGTATTGGAAAGCAAAAGACTATGGAAATGATCAGTGAGATCATTAGAATCATTACTTGTGTACACTTAGGCACAAATGATTCAAATAGAATTCAAGTCTAATTCAAGTTTGATTCCTTGGCTAAGAAGAATTTCAAGTTTGCAATTGGGTATTGAAATATGATTGAAGCTAGAGTTGGAGCGTAGGCCAACACAACAACTAAGGATTCAAGATTGTAGGATCAACCGCAAGGAAGTAAGATAAGTGTTGGCATATGGTACTAGGCAGTAAGCTTTGGCAAGGATGGCCAAGGTGGTTGATGATTTCTGAGATAGGCTCAGAAGCGTGATAAGCCAAATAATTCAGGATGACCTGAATTGTATTGCATTCTTTGAGGACGAAAAATAAATTGGGTGGGGGAGGTCTATAACGACCATACCAAGCATCCTAGTAAATGTAGCTACATTCATCTGACGATGCAGCGGCATTAGGCTTAGAAAAGAAAGGTCGTTGGCATATGTAACATTGCTGGTGCAATGATGCATAACCGAGGATCCAGAGTTATCCCAACTCAAGAAATGGATCAAGGGTACAAGACAAGTCATGCGATAACTTGTGCATTATCCTGAAGCTAGGCCAAGACTTAGGCAATGCAAGTTCAGCAAGGTCGCAGGTTAGATGCTTTATTGTGTCATTTGCTCAACTAAATGATGTGAGTAGAGCTCATACATACTCGTGGATGCGACAAAAGATATTGGTGCGTACTCGAGGATGCAACACGAGGAGATGATGCTTACTCGAGGAAGCAGCAAGAAAGACTGATGCGTACTCGAGAGAGCAACAACGACTCAGGCTGGCGTTTATGAGTTAGTTACAAGCATCACAAGTAAGCTAAAGTAAAGAGAAGGATTGGATAGGTTATGAACTGGTTTATGACCTTTGTTTGGCATTTCTAACTTCCAAGGACAAGTGTTGCATCCCCAAGTACACAACACAAAAGTTGACGGTTGGAGAAGCTAGTTAGCGATTAGGATAACTGCCTATGGACACATGGTTATCCATAGGCCTGTGCACCTGTTAGCACACGATTTTAGCCTGATCCTTATAGTATAAATAGACTAGGGATCAAATAATCTCTATTGTAGAGAGTTAGTGAGTTCGATGTAGAACCACTGAGAGTTAGGTAGTCACCAAGAGGGTGATTGGCCAGTGTAGTCCATTGATGGACGAACTTTGTAATCTTCATTTGATACAACAAAATGGATTTATTGTGTTATATCTTTGTGTTCATTGTGTTGCTGATTTTGTGATTTTTATTCATGGCAAAGACTCTAATGCATTATGAGTTGAGAGAAAAGAATTGAAGTCTTCCGTTGCTAAGTGTCTAAAAGAAATAGACATGGGAGTGCTTTGGTGCAAGCATGCTAGGATGAAGTGCAAGCGGGTGAAGATGATTACTGAACCATTGTACTGCCGGGTCATACTCAAGCCAGAAATTTGCTAGGTGCATTTTAGGGTATGACAACATCCAAGGTGTTAGGTAAAAGCTGTGTACCCACTCATTATTCACAAAATTACTATTTCCAGAGTAGGAGTATGATAAGAATATGAAGAACACATCAAGAACAAAATAAATATAATAATTAAGGGTACCTAGTTTTAGCGATTAAGGATGGATAACAGTCCAAAATAAGGGTGTCAAGGGTGGAAACCAATGTTGTACAACTCGGGTGGTTGGCGGCTGAACCCAATCCTAGATGATCTGAACCGAATAATTCGGCCGATTCTCATACCTTTACATATTTCTATCAAATATTTGAAAAGTCTCAAATATCATTTGTAATGCAAGTCTATTAATACTAGGTACAAAAAATTTCAAAGTTTTGTCAAACTCAAGTCTCACCATTACACATCACCATACTTCTAGGTTCTGAATTCAAAGAAAAAAAAAAAAAACATAGAACAGCCTCCAAATATAGCTCTAATAGTTAAGAAGACAAACCTTTGACCTCTGATCCAGGCCTTTACTTTTTTAGTTTCTCAGCCTTTATGTTTTTTAGGATTTTTTTTCACTTATATAAGATGTTTGGAAGTTGTTTAGACTATTTTAACCCTGACCACCGAGTTACTTGGGACTCGGTCTTACTCGAAACTCTGACCGAATCATGACTGACTTGGCGAGTAAATACCAAATACTCAACTCATCCGAACTTTTAAGGATCGTACCGGTTAAATGATGATCCCCGAGTTACTTGCGAATAACTTGACTGACTCGGCTGATATCTATTACCTTGGCGGTAAAAGATGCATTCGAAAGCGGAAATATCCACAAAAAAATCTACAGATTCATTTGGATTTCGAATAATGTCGTATCTGAAAGAATAATTAAAAATAAAATACAAAATTATCATATTTTCTTGCCAAATTAAAATCAATGTAATACACATTAAAATCATCAGGCTAAGTATAATAAAATAACGAAAATTAGTTAGACTTAAAAAAAAATATGTATACCACGTGATAAATTTATATGTATTTTTTTTTTTCTAAATCCGCTTTATTAATTTTTTTTATTTTTAAAACATGTTATATTAATATAATATCACACCCCAAGTTCCGGATCAGGGTCAAATTCATATGGAGATCCGAATTCAAGGCGTTACGGGTTGAAACGAGACATATGCATAGATTTTATTATCTATAATTATTTAACCAAACACAACTGAACGTTTATATAAATGAATTTAAGCATATGAATTTACTGTTTAAACATCTATAACACATTTCGACAAAAATATTTAGATCAAATTACAATTCAACAATACAAGAACAATTCAATCATTAAGCTAACTAACTTCTTAGTTCCAACTTCCGAGAAATAAGCAAGAATGTCAATTGGGGTGAGATAACAGCTCAGTAGAATGCATTCCTAATATCAAAATATGCATATCAATATCAATGAGTCAAATAACATATAAAATGAGTATACGACATGATTTCGAGTAATCAATGATATATATATATTCAACCAATAAGATTATCAGACTAGTATTATTTTCAGCAAATCATCCAATTTATTTTTTCAATCATGAGTTCACAATACCAATATTATTGTCAACAAATCATTCATTTAAGATTCAACACATCAATTCACAACACCAAAAATGTTTCCAACAATTTATCCAATTAGATTTCAACACATGAGTTCGTGGTATGAATGTCCTTGGTTCGTACTCCACCTATCGTTTATCCGGCACGAACAACCGCCATCGATGGTCAGGAACATAAAGTTCCTACATGGGGATCATTACCCTTTAACTCTCGGGGATCATTACCTGTTTTATTCTCTGAAGTCATTACTCGCCGTTAGCATGAAACCAAGTTCCATCAAATGGAAAAACATGAACTCATTTCCTTTTTGTAAATTATTTTTACAAACAATACTAGCAAATCATGGCTTAGAAACATATGACAAACAACATGTATTTCGTTTAAGCATTTAAGCAAACACGCTAACTGCAGAATCTTATATTATAGGTTTCATAATGATAACTTTATCTGATCGTCTTCAAATTTTAGATGAACATCCCTAACATATTTATCTATCCAAATTTACAACAAACTAACCGCTCAAACAAAAGATATTCGTTTTACAAGATTATTATAAAAACTGGGCAGATTACATCATGTTACCTAAATATTCAAATTAAATTCATATTAATTTGAAATTGAGCAAATCCAAAGTACAATTAAAGATAATACATAAACCTACAACTTTTTTCAAGACCTCAAATCATTTTAATATGATTAAGATTGCTTAAACACATCAAAACCATAACAAAGCGAAACTGTCCAGAATTTCAGAAATTATTATCTAAATTAAAACAAACATTCAACGGTGGATTTATGGTGGATTATCCTTAAAGTTTAACCAGGGTTACGTAAGTATGCCATATAATAAAATGAGAAGTCTGATCATCGATCGGAGATATATATGTATATATATAAATTTATGAAACCTAACAATATAAAATCATACGAAATTAGAATCAAGAAAAACACCCCAAAAGAATGTTTTAGCATTCTACCTTTTATTAGCTACAATCTCCTTTAGATTCTCCATAGCCTTCTTCTCTAAACCCCTAGCTTCCTCTCCTCCTTCTTTTCTCTAACCTTTTTGGTTTTGTCTCTAAGTTATTATAAACCTTGTACTAATATATTAAATCTCATACTTAATAAAAAAAATTAATTCTTTTAACTATCTTTTTATTTTCCTCTAAATTTTATTCTGTTATTAAAATTAATTAGGTGACTCTATTTCCATCCTAACTTGTAGCTTTTCTAGTCTAAGCAACCCCACCTAGGATAAGGTAAAGGAAACACCTAAACAACAAGGTTAGCCAAGTCGGGTAAAACTCAACCTGAAATGGGAAATAAAAATACCGGGTATCATATATAATGTTGTGTTTGGAAGTACGATTCTTTTTGGAAGAAAAAGAAAATCAAAACTTGTATGTCCGTTGCAGTTTTTTTTAAAAGAAAATAACATATTATATTTATAAGTGACCAGAGCAACAGAGTTACATCAACAGATCAAAAAACCAAAAAAAAAACAAATAATTTGGGACTGTTTGAATAGGGACGGAGCCAGGACTTATATACTATGGGGTCGAATAATTTTTTTTCCATATTCACAAAAATTTTGGACCCATTATTCATACTAATTACATTTTTATCATTAAAATTTATAAAAGATATTAAAATTACATAAAACCAAAGTATTCTCTTATTGAAATTCAAAATTTAATGGGTGCAAGTAGACTTCCCTCTGTCCCTCGATAAAAACATCATCCCAGTTACAAAGGAGAGTAAAAAACGAGAAACCCATCAGCAAAGCATCTGTTATTTCTTTCCCTCTAGATAATCCACCAGATGTTACGTACGTAATAGTATGTAATCATCAAATTCTAATTTTACGCTTCCATGAATTGGCACATTCTAAATGAGGTGACCATATTGTTTCATTGACAGCTCTAATATTCGGTACTCCGTCCCTAAACTTCTTCCATTCCTTAAGAATAGACATTAGATCGATGACTTTAGCATTAATACTACGACAACAATTCGCATGTACAGTGGAAACTACTTTAATATCTTCACTGTCTTGACAAAACCCGCTGAAATATAATGTATTTAACCATCTTATCTTTAGTGTTCTCAAAACTCCCCAATTGAACAAAACCTTTAGGGCATCTTGATCCTTTTTCGCATTAAAATGTGGGTCTTCTTTCATTTTATACCATGTATTAAATAAAGAGATTGTATTGTTATTTGATCGAACATAGTAAAAACCCGTGTTTAGTGATTTACTATTGATTCCTGACCATGGATCTCCATTAAAATTATCACAGCTCATTTGGATGTCATCGTTTTGGTGTGGGTCTTGGTTCCTCAACATCATGTGTTAATACGGTGTCTATATATCGAAGCCCATATAGCATTTCCGTGTGAGAAATCTTACCGTGAAGATAAATCTAACTCAGTTCTTCTCCACATCATGTTTTTGAACTCATGGGAGTCGTATAACTTTTCCCGGCCAAAATCAACACCTTCGGTAACAAGTCTATAGCAATGAAGTCTTAAAAATTTGCATCGCTCGTAAGAAACTTGATCAACACTGACAAGAAGAAGGTGATTGATCAAATATCGAGTCTCTTCTCCAAGCCAGAAACTCGGGAGAAATACACTTAACATCGACATTTCATCATCGACATAAGCCTTGTTTATGATGGCTATAATTACTGTTTTATTATTCCCTGATGAAGCTTCACTTAGTGCTGTTTCAAGCTCATCTTGAGGAGATAATGCAAACCGAGTAGGAGCTGCAATCTAGATAAATAGATATATATTATTCTTTACTGATCAAAAGAAAAAAAAAATCTCAATGCAAGCACTTGCTGATTAATTACCTCGTTCGAAATCGATTCACATTGCTGATAATACTGAAATGAAGATATTCTTGTAGATATATCGGATGTCCAAAACAATATACATATCAATCCAATGATAAATATCGATGAAACGACTAAATTTCGAACAACGTTTTTGGAGTGATCCATGGTTATGAATTAGGAAAGAACGGAGAGTTAATTAGAGTTAATCATTTCGTGATTAAACTTCTCTTGATTACACTGTTCTCTCTTCAATGGTGTAATGAGGATACTAGTAGTAGTAGAGTTTCAGTGCATGATGTTAATTGTTAGTAACGTATATAAAAGGAAAAATAAGATTTGACTTTGAGCTATAAATTTGGGGTGAAAACTAAGGTTGATATCGGAAAAGTGGGATACTAGACAGCATCCGAGAGTACAGGGTTGGCATTCAGTATGGCAGCATTACAATTGGGTGATTGATGTAATAAAAAATTCGGACAGGCAATTATATTGAGCAAGTGTTGCTTCACCACAGCTAGCATTGACATGCATATCCTTTCATCACTTGTCATATGATGCCTGACGCAATAAAGAGAAAACTCTTGCTTTTAGGCTAAATAAAATTGGAACATATACTATTAGCAAGTCGGGTATATGCTTAATTAATAATAATAATAATAATAATAATAATAAAAGAAAAGAAGAAGTGGGGCATGTAAGTCCTCTCTGTCTGTGGATAAGATCGTCTAAGCCTTGCCGTCTCGACCCATATATTTTCCCGATATGTACTATTTTCCCTGGTAAGGGTAATTTCAGTGGGATTGATAAATTGGTTGAAATGCTAATTATGGCTCCATGGTGGGATGTGCAAACTAAAAATGGGATATAAACCCAGAAATCTGAAGGTTTTCCATACGTGTTTCAACCTGAGTTGCTCGTCTCAGGTTAAGCCGATCTACTTAGATTGAACCGCCAACGACTCTTATTTCACTCCTTATAAATTTAAACAATTTCAACTCCAAAATTACACCTTTTCCACTCAAAAATTCTTATGCTTTCATTTCAATTTTAATCTTTCTATCTCAAACTATTGATCTCAACTTCGATCCAACAAAATTCAAAAAAACAAGACAAAAATTACAACCCAACTTGATTTTTCGGAAGTCATACATACACTAAGATGCTATTAGTAAGATATATGATGGTTATAAGAGAATAGAGAATAATAAAAAGAAAAGAGGTCTTCAAGTTTTAGATGTTAACCAAGTCAAATTTGCAACTATAAAAGAAGAGTTCAAGGATATTTTTTTGAAAGTTAATCGTATTACTGCTCACAAAAACCAGGCAAAATCTTCTTGAAAGCGCATCGAATGGAAGATACGTCCAATGAAAATAAACAAAAGGCCCAAAATTATCAGAGATTTTTATTGAATATTTATTTAATTTAAATTTTTACTGCCTAGTTTATATCTTGTAGAAGAACGTATTCCTTAGTATAGTAAATCATATAGTGAAGATTAATGTTTTAATATAATTTAAATTAATTCTTGAATTGTTAAGCTTTATTTTAAAATCAAATTATATTTTATTAAAATTAAGAATTGAATTAAAAGAGATCATTTACTAAAATCAAATTATATTTAATTCCTCTCTCTTCAATTCTTCTCCTCTATGCTAACTCTAATGGCCAGTGAGTAATCAACTCCCGTGGCTCTTCCCTAGCTAGAAGGGAGAATGAGATGTTGTGGGGAGGTTGATTCCTATAGTCGATAGATCCATAAGACCCATAAAGTTTTCGATTTCAAAGTTTCAGCTTTGAAGAGAGTATTTCGATTTGCCAGCCATTCTTCTTCCAGTTTATTTTCTATCTCTGCTTTTCGCATTTGCACTTAAACTATGATTCATATACTCTGCATCTCCTCATTACTGCATCATCCTACCCACTCTGCATTCTCCTAGTTTTTAGCTGTTATGACCATAACATTTCATTCACGAGTGTTTTGTTTTTTTTTCTTGGAGAAATTCATCTATTATTTCTTGCTTTTGCTTTCAAATATATGCAATTCTATCTCTAGGTATTTTTCTTGCATCTCTCTTTCTTTCTGTTTTCCCTTCCTCTTCTTCATTTTCTCTATTTTCAATGGTAAAAGAAAATGATCTTTACAAACATCTCAGTGGCCTTTCCTTAGCTCAATGTTTTGCAAACCATATGCATGTAGGAATTCTACCAACTTCTTCTGATTTTGTCAGAGATTTTAGTATCAAAGAGCACAGCATCCTAGCAAGAGTTTTTTCTATTATTGTGTTTAAACCATGGGAGATAAGGGAAGCTTTATCTTACTTCTGGGGTCCTAACATTTCTTTTCAAATCAGAGAGGTGGATCCAAATCTTTTTATCATTTCTTTCTCCTCTAATAAAAATTTTCAGTGAGTATCTTTTAATGGACCTTGGTATCCTTTTGGTATCCTAATGGCAGCAACAATCGCTTACCCTGGAATGCAATTATCAACTGATGCAGTTAAGGAAATCCCTATATGGGCTAACATCTTAAACATTAAGCATGAGCATCCTAACCATGAGATACTAGGAGTTATTGCTAGTAAGTTGGATTTCTTTTTTCTTGAATCAAACAAGGCAGACAAATTTTTTCCTTTTCTACTCATCTATATAAATGATAAAAAGGAGAACTAGTCAAAATTTTATATTTTTTCCTCCCAAGTAACAACATCTTTACCATTACAGGCAACATTAACACCGGAAAACTAGAAATCTTAGAAACTACTGGAATCTCCTTTATCATTATAATGACTATAATTATATGTAAAACTACTTGAACTTTCTGATTCACTAATATACTATAACTTCCATATCATTATAATGATTATGATTAATTATAATGATGTTTTACAAATCAGCAACCTACTGCGAAATGTAATATATTAGAATCCATTGCATAATTTCATGGTGTTGGTGTTGTTTCTCATTCTGATGAAAATTATTGTTAAGAACCAAGATCTCAAACAAATGGTAGAGATGATGGAAAGAAAAATATTACTACTGAAACTCAACATCATCATCTGTCCAAAGCTAAATAAAAGTTACTTCTGCAGTTCATAACTTAATACCACAAACCTCAAAAAGTAATCTAAAGTTGCATGTAATGCCTAGTAGCTGCCTTTCGCAAAACTCACATAAAAGAATCCAATTCACCTACTGTATCAGATGAACAAGGAACTTACATAAAGTGCAATTGTCGATAAAACCTTTCCTATTCCTTCTCCAATTCCAGCAGCTCCTTCCATTTATTTTTGAAAACCCTAAACAAAAAGACCTTCTATCAAATTCAATGATAAGAACCTTATATTAATTAAAAATAGTAAATTCACCAGATTCAATTTTAAATTTATAAGATAAAATTATACGAAACGATGAGTCAGAAATACAAAAATTGAAAATGCTTAAAGTTAAAATTGAGATTAGGTTTAATGTTTATGAACCTGAAGAAGAGTAAGTCTCTGGTTTCTGATTTCTTCCATCTGTTGAACCCTTTCTTGGACATTGCTTTGATGAACTAATTTCTGTCTGTCTCCTTCTCACATTTCTCTTCTGGTTTCTTTCTTTGGTGTTCGTGGTGAAGACTGAAGAGGGAGTAACAACGAGCAGAAACACAAAAACATAAAAAAAAAAAAAAAAAAAAAAATGAGGGTCTAACCACGTCAACGCCACCTCAATGATAGATTTGACTGTGGGATTGACTAGTGGGACGATAAACAGAATGTATTTCCTAGTTTTTGCAGATGTGAGCGCCCATTAGTTTTTTAAACAATTTTTTGTCTTCAGACAATTATGCTCTGATTGAAAAATAATTAAAAGTCATACGAATGAACTATACTACTAACCAACGAAAGAAATCCCCCTAATCAGTCCATAAACTCTTTCTGAACTCGTGAAAACGCCCAAATTCATTCTCTCTACTTAGGGTTTTTTAGCCATCAATCTTGAATTAGTTTTTTTTTTACTTTCAATCGATCATGCAGACTACTAAAATTTTAAATTTCAGTCCAACGTTTCATCATCCTCCAAGAAGTAGTATAATTAAGAAACCCCAAACTCACTATATCAATAATTTTTCCACCATAAACATGATCACCAACAACAACCCCTTCTTTCCCAAGATATGCATCACCAACAACAAGCCCTTCCACATTTCATCCTGCAGTAAGAAGGACAATGCAGATGCAGATTCAGTATTAGAGGATGTACCAAAAAACTCTACATTAACCAGTGAGAAGAAGTTGCGGTTCCACGTTTCTTTTGCTTTTGAGCCGATTCTCTCAGCTGTTAAATGGGTAAGACTTTCAATTCTTTCTCTTCTTCTTTTTTGAGGAGAAAGTTTAAATTTTTAGTACCGAAAAAAAAAGTAGTGATCCAATAGGCTACAACACTGGAGGAGTTCTAAACCACCTGCTCTCCATTGCACATAAGAAAATTGAACTCTTAACTTCGTTAATTGTAACATTTACAGCTCTGGAATTTTATTTCCCAATACTCTTTGCAAATTGCAAAGATGAGCATAGGCCGTTAAGTGAATGGTGATGTCCCTGCTTTACACCCATCTTAAATTGTAACTTGCCAGGAAATAGTCTCAAATTTTAGCAGAAAACTAACAATGAAGTAGAAGACAAAAATATGTGGATGAATTTGTGTGTCATGCGTGGCACAAGTAGGTGGAGCTTAATGAATGGGCCAAACATTCTTTGGTTAGTACAGTGTAATAGACGTTTGTTTACATCCTGAGGTACATATTCTCCCGATGTTCCATGGCAGGGGTTAACCGGTCGGTTACCCTACACGACCAGAACCGGGTCTGATTCCGGCTCTTTAATTAGTGGCGGAACCATAACTGATAAAGATACAAAGTACCTATCACATTTGGAATGATGCATCCTCTCCTTGTTAAGTTGTCTGGTGTGGAAATTGTGTTTTGCACTGCGGAAAATATAAAGAATTTAGCCTTTGGTGGTACATGGTTGACCAAATGATCTCCTTGTTAAGTTGTCTGCTCTGAGGTAGTCTGTTGAAGCTTTGAGTTGCTCCTTGCTTATCTAATAACCAGTTGTAACAGGCTTTAGTGGAGAATCCTGTGGAGAGTTTCCAAAACCAGAGAATCTTCACCAGCATTCAACAAAGGACTGCCTAAGAAGGAGAACAATTCAGTTGTCTCTGCCATTTCAGCCTCATTTGGGGTTTCTTTTCATTAAGATATTCCATGCTCCATTTACCACCATCTCTCCCAGTTTTGCTTGTTTTCAAGTAGATAGCTTGTAGGACTTAGGAAATTTAGTCTCCAAAGTGATGTTCCTCTTTCAATTTATCCCACCTGAACCTTATTGAGTATCCACTTCTTAAGTCAGTTGAAGCGATCTCCTCAATAATGTGTTTCTTTTTCTGAATGCCTTTCCAAATCCCTCTACGTTGTGGAAGACTTGTATCTTAAACCCACATATCATCAGAATTACCACCCATTTTCTCTTCTTTTCTTCTTACATTTTTCTACTGTATGCTAATGCTAATGATTTTTTATTGTAGGTGTTTTCATCTGTGACTGGATTGGTTTCACCCTGTAGAAATTCATTCGTTCTAGAGGATGATTTGATATTGTTTAAGCACAATGGCAGGAAGATTGTGGGGGTTGTTCAGCATGTGGTTCATCATCATGATGGATTAATGGAAACTACTCTACAATCCGAACTTGGTTTATTAGAGAATTTTAAACTCAGTATTTATGACGTTGCCAATCTCACCGATCGCTATGAGGAGAACTAGAAAATGTGGGGGATTAATACATTAATGGAGTGCAAGGACGATGATTTTAGGAAGATGGAGGAGGAGATAAAGATATTCTAAATGCTCATGATGAATTGCAATGCAATTCTATGTATAACTTTGTTGTGCTGGATTCAATTTATCCTATAAAGGTATGAATTTAAAGCTATTAGAATTGATATGAATTGTTTTGTTATATGCTCTGAATTTACTTGTTTTTTGAATTACAGATTCTGGTGAAAAGTTTTGTTACAGTCTCCAAACTGAAGACTCCTCGCTTCGAGCGCTACATAGAAATAAGGAGGAAAGAGCTCTGGGAGATCGATCAAATCCGATGCAAACATGGTGGAAGTAAGGAGGAAAGTGAACTGCTCGCGGAGATTGATAAAATCCAAAGCAAATGAGGTATAGTGAATGTGTCAATAGCTAATGAATGTGTCTTTAACTGTTATTATAATACTTACTAGTTGTAGTAGCAGGTTATCTTTACATTTTGTTTTTCTTCTTTGAAGATAATTGCATCTTTTGGAGTTACTGCAATATAAGCTTAGGAATTGAATCATGAGTTTCTATAATTTCACGAGTAACATTTTCTGGATTAATGCATGTTTCTATAAAAGCACACTTATCAGATTTAATAGATGATAAATTAATGTATGTTTTGTGTAAACTTGATGTTCCACATTTTGCATATGTTAACTTACAATTCTTACAGTCTCCCTATCGGACAACATGAGATATGCAGCAGAGGAACAAAATAGTCTACACGGTTCTGTATCTTCTTGTCTGGGGCCAAGTAGCTAGTGTTCTTTTCTTGCTCATTGCTTTGCCATGACTTTGTGCGTTTCATGAGTACTAAATATAGTGTTAGTGGGTCTATTACGGAGCAATTGTTTTGTTTTTTATTATTGGAACAGATGTATTGCCCTATTTGGAAGGTTCATCACTTTTTTTGCGCGTTTTCGTGTCCATGAACATACTAAGGGAAATGTTTGCATGGCAGCTACAGGGGTTTCCAATCCAGTGAATCCAGTAGTGAAGATTTTCTTTGCACACCAAAAAACTGTACCTCCTATTTTTGCCCCACAAGTGGCTTTCGCACTGGTAGTGTAAAATGCCAAATATAGTAGATTGAGGTATTGCTAAACTTAGCTTGATGGCCTCCACATTTAATTATAAATTTTGTTTTTTTCTTTCAAACTTTGTAACTAATATGCACCCATTCGATTGTAATTGTTGAAAAGGTCTTCAAATTCCAAATGTCTTTCTGAAGAGGTGTTTCAACGGTATGAAAATCTATTTGCTGCTTCAACAAGTATAAGGATGGCAAGTCTACTTGTGCAGCAGCTGTTGCAAATGACTGCAACTCTTTATCTTCAAAGATGCTGCCTCCATTCCCTTATCTGCTACACGCCCTGTCGAAACTGAAGTTGCTGCTGTTATTCTTGGTCTCTCCCTAGCTGCGCAAATTGGTATAAGAAAGCTTATAATTGAAAGTGATGCTCAGGTGGTGATTAATCTTGAATAGAGTCAGCAAACACCACCCATGGCGGCTCAGAGATAAGTTCATAAAAATCAGAGACTTGGAGCAGAACTTTGATTCTGTTGATGACTATGCTTTAATCAAAAAATGAGGCCAATGTTATGTCTCATTCCCTAGCTGAACTTTCTTTATCTGTATAGACTTCAAACTGGTGGATAGGACCCCCCCTCCTCCTTCGTGTATTGCTCAAATCTATGGTGGTAGCAATTTCAAGTTTGCTTTTGCTTTGTTTGTTACCCTTTCCCTGCGGCAAAAAAGAAAAAAAGAACACTATTTCGTCCTGAGCTTTGACACAACAATCATTAGCAGTATAAAGATGCTTCAAGTCGTTTGTTTTCAATTCTCCCTAAGCCCTAACGAACATGCTTCAAAGTCAAGTCTTTTCCCCGTTAAATATCTCTTAAATTCGCACTCGTATAAAGTTACTCGGGATTTAACTTTCTCCTCACTGAGAAATGCAGGGCACTTGGATACAATTTCAGAAAATAAGTTATTTTTTAACTTAATTAATAATTTATTTGTATATCATATAGGAAATATCCTATAATTCCAAAAGTTATAAATTAAATGACTTTTAACAATAAAAAGAAGTCTACTTTTTGTATAGCCAACAACAAGTCCAAACTCACTGCACCAATTTTCCCAACAAAAACATGATCACCAACAACAACCCCTTCCATATTACCAATTTTCCAAGATTTGCATAGCCAACAACAAGTCCTTCCACATTTCATCCTACAGTAGGAAGGATAATGCAGATGCAAATTCAGTATTAGAGGATGTACCAAAAAACTCTACATTTACCAGTGAGAAGAAGTTACAGTTGCATGTTTCTTCTGTTTTTGAGCCAATTTTCTCAGCTGTTAAATCGGTAAGACTTTCAATTCTTTCTCTTATTCTTTTTTGATTAGAAAGTTCAAATTTTTATTAAGGAATAAGAGAAGTAATGTTACCATAGGCTACACTACACTGCCCAGGGAGTAGTTCTAAACCACCTGCTCTCCATTTCTCATAAGAAAATTGAACTCTTTAACTTCCTTAATGATAACACTTACAGTAAGACTCTTGGATTTTAATTTATGGTTACTCTTCGATTGGACTCTCCCCATATGACCCAACAAATTGCAAAGATGAGCATAGGCCAAATTTTCCTCCATCCCTTTCGACCCGTTCTGAACTTCCAAGCCATTAACTGAGTGGTGACCCAGTTAGTCATGGCGAACAAAAGCCTCCCAGCTTTGCTCCCATCTTAAATTGTAACCTGATAGGAAATAGCCCCAAATTTTAGCAACAATGAAGTAGCAAGTGTGGTTCAGAGATAATTGCAATTTAATTAAAGGAACGAATGGTAATTACTGGATTACAAAGTTGCATCCTCTCCTTTTTAAGTTGTTTGTTCTGGGGGTTGTGTTTTGCGCTGCAGACCACTTAAAGAGTTGAGCCTTTGGCGGTACATGCTTGACCAAAAATACTTTTGTGAGGTGGTCTGTTGGAGCTTTGAGTTGCTTCTTAATTGCTGAGCTGATAACCAGTTGTAACAGGCTTTAGTGGAGAATCCTGTGGAGAGTTTACAAACCAGAGAATCTTTACCAGCAATCAACAGAGGATGACTGCCTTAGAAGGAGAACAATTTAGTTGTCTCTGCTATTTCAGCCTCATTTGGGTTTCTTTTCATTAAGATATTTCATTCTCCATTAACCACCGTCTCACCGAGTTTTGCTTGTTTTAGAGTTGATAACTTGTAGGACTTAGGAAATTCAGTCTCCAAAGTGATGTTTCTCTTTTCATTTTACCCACCAAAACCTAATTGAGTATCCACTTCTTAAGTCAGTCGAAGCAATCTCCTCAATAATGTGTTTCTTTTTCTGAATGCCCTTCCAATGCCCTCTACCTTGTGGAAGACTTGTATTTTTAAGAATTTAACCCACATAGCATCAGAATTACCACCCATTTTTTTTCTCTATTTCTTACATTTTTTCTACTGTATGCTAATGCCAATGATTTCTTTATTGTAGGTGTTTTCAGCTCTCACTGATTTGGTTTCACCTTATAGATTCGTTGTAGAGAATGATTGGATATTGTTCAAGTACAATGATGAGAAGGAGATTGTCGGGGTTGTTGAGCATGTTGTGGAGAATTATACTATGTGAACTTGGTTTATTAGAGAATTATAAAATTAGTAGGTTTGACGTTACCAATCAGACCTCACTCAATGAGGAGGAGAACGAGAAAATGTGGAAGATTTATACCTTAGTGGAGTGCAAGGACGGGGATTGGAAGAAGATGGTGGGGGAGATAGAAGTTATTCTAAATGCTCATGATGATGTGAAATGCAATTCTAAGTATAACTTTGCTCTTGTGAATTCATTTGATCCTGAGATAAAGGTATGATTTTAAAGTTATTAGAGTTGATGTGAATTGTTTTGTTATATGCTCATGCTCTGAATTAACTTTGTTTTTTTATACAGATCGATGTGATCTAATTGAGTATCCATAGGTTCGGTTTAAAAACCCGTGGTTTTGATGGGTATGGTTTTTTGGGTCGGTTCCTGTACATCCCTATTAATGTCAATCACTTCAATATACCTACCCAAGCATGTGACGCCACGAGAGTCCAATACCTATCATCGTCTTGCAATTGCAAACTGTTGTCTCATCATCGTGATCTCTGTACAACTCCAATTGTTGTATCATGAAATTTATTTCCCACCAAGAAACTTTATAAACTATACCCCTTAGAAGATTTTATGTTTTAAATGTGCCAACGAGAATCTATGCCGACTTTTTTCCATTGAAACGTAAATCTTAGTGATGTCACGATTGGTGAACTCATGGATTGCTTCTTGGACCGACACAACCCCGTTTTGACTACCGACTAGTATTTTCTGTAATCGGCCTTGGGACCCCTCTGCAATGCTTGTTGCCTCGTTCTTGAAGTTCTGATATTCATATGTCCATGCAAACACAAACTTATCCTTATGCGGTCCCAACCATTGTGTTTTGCAATACTTAACTGGTTTGGGATAGTTCTTGCTCCATTCATCCTCAAAGTTCTTCAAGTTGTATTCATAAACTTCCTTTGTCATCGACCAAACTAGCTTATCCCATGCTTTTAGAAATAAAGACCACTTTATTTCATCCTCGACCCACTTTTCATCAGTTAACCTTTTCTCTTCTTCTCGTTCTTCCGTTGTTAGTTTACTAATACGTTCATCCTCTTCATTCGACCTCTTGGTACCTTTGTTTCGTTTTTTAGCTTGGATATGATGTCTGCAATTGGATTTGATGTTGCATTGAATGTGCCGCGTACAAAGTAAATTCTGGGTTTCCGGAAACACTACCTTTATTATATTCATCAAGGCTTGATCGTTATCCGTTACAATAACCCTTGGAAAATGATCGTCATTATAAATCGACCTTAATATTTGGAACATCCAAATGAAACTCACATCGTCCTCATCATCCATTAAACCCCACGCCACAGTAAATGTGCATTGGTCCGTAGTGTGGCAACAAATGTTCAACAACGACATGTTGTACCTGTTTGTCTTGTAAGTAGCATGTATCACCAAAATTTGATAAAAGCATTGAGCCAATTGGATCATCTTCGGATGTGCCAAGAAAATATGAATCACCTTAACATCCTTTTCTTCTTTTCTCAACGTGTAATTGTGTTTCTCGGCTAACCACTCTGATTGCTGCATAACCATTCAACCATCACATTCCGTCATTTTGATCGTTGCTAGCGCCGACTTAATTGTAGACAACGAAGAAAAGTTGTTGGGGTCGTCCACCTTTATCTTAGATATGATTGCGCTCGCTTTGATTAAGTTCTTCATAGACTTCACTGTCTCCATTTCCTTTGGTTCTATCTTGGCAACCATTACGTGCCCAATAAGACTTTCCGGATCTTCGTGGTTGTGACGACCATTAGCAACTCTAAACATTTTCTATACTTTACCTTCCTTACCGTCGGGCTTAATGAAGATAATCTTAAATGGGCATCCAATCTTCTTTGAATTACCTCGGTATTTCCTCTTTGTCTTCTTTACGTATTTACGATCCTTTCCCACGTGACTCTTTCGCTTGCCACCTCTCTCATAAATCATTTCAAATCGATCAACTCTCACGCAATTGTTTTGAACTACAATGCACATCTTCTCTTTTTCCTTGTTGATAAGCCATTCCTTTGCCTCTGCCTTACTTCCAAATGTCTTAATGCGCATATAACAAAACAAATATCATAAGCCTAACCATGTAACATACATTCTTAGAAAATGGAAAGAGTGGGTAGGTAGCATACCAAATTATTTACGTTGTGTAGGAAAGTATCAGGACCCTCGTCTGAAACATGATTGACCAATTCAATAATCTACATGAAATAGCAATGAGTTAGACAACAATAATCGGTAGGTAATTATGTTCCCGTACTACAGATAAACAAAAATCGGTACTTAATTATATCCACGTACTACCGATTATCAACAATCGGTAGTTAATTATGTTCCCGTACTACCGATTAACGACAATCGCTAGTTAATTATATCCACGTTCTACAGATTATCAACAATCGGTAGTTAATTATGTTCCCGTACTACCGATTATAGAAAAAAATCAAGACAAGTTCTGTACACAAAATCAAGTATAATCGGTGGTTGAATTTGTTAAACAACAACCGATTACAATGTAATCGGTAGATAACGATATACCATATACTATCGATTATAAAGTTAACAAAATATAAAATTTATAGGTTTGGAATTCATTTTTGGGGCGACAAATATAATCGGTAGATAATAAATATTCCTAAACTACCGATTACGTAAACAGAAATTCAAACAAAATTCAATTTGGGGATTTTGTTTAATCGGTAGTAATTAATCTTCGCAAGACTACCGATTATACCATAATTTTGGCACAATAGTGTGTAATCGGTAGATATGGTACTCCATTATCTACCGATTCTGGGACGTCCATGACATTAAATGCATGTAAAAATGATTTTTTTTTTTCTTAACGATCACATACAAACGCATATAAAGTGGGTTTTTGAGCTTCTTAACACAATACCTGATTATTTGATGCATTATTATCTTCATTTTGATGTGATTCATCGTTTTCTCTCGCTAAATCGTCGTCTAAGTTTTCTTCCGCATAAAAATTTGGATCATGCAACAAATATCCCAAATCGTCATCTCTAAACGTTATTGAACCTTCAATATTATGTTCTTCATGATGTTTCTTACCTTCTTCCTCATACCCATCCATGTTTGTTATTGATTTTAGGTAAAACCTAATTTTCCCAAACTTCTTCTTCTTCTTCTTC
Source organism: Papaver californicum (assembly GCA_023531435.1). NCBI lineage: Eukaryota > Viridiplantae > Streptophyta > Magnoliopsida > Ranunculales > Papaveraceae > Papaver > Papaver californicum. The sequence continues at coordinate 2,302,722 of JAJJMC010012549.1, read as the reverse complement.
TCTAACACACTCTCTATTTCTTTTCTAAAACTATAACTCAAATAATTTTCTAACACTAAATATAACTAAAATTAACTAACTAATTAATCAATATTAACATTAATTAACAAATTAGCCGTTAAAGAAAATATATGGATAAGGGGTGTGTTCATATTACTTCTTAGTAACCTTATTTTGTTTTTATCAGTCGCTTCAAAAAAATTTTGGGTCGCCCTAAAAAACACGAAGAAAATAAGATGATGGAAAATGAGCTAGATGGAGTAGAAATCAAACAAGGTGTATTTGACCTCAACCCTGATGGGGATCCGGGTCCTGATGGATTCTCTAGTGGGTGAAGATTTAGTAAATAATATTGTTGGAATCACAAATCTATACCAAATGTGCTAAACATGCACGAATTTTTTTTTGGTTCCAATTCCTAAAACTAAAGGTGCAAGGAAAGCTTCTCAGCTCAGACCTATAGGTCTTATCAACTTTTGCTTCAAAAAATTTACCAATATTATTACTTCCAGATTCAGCAATTATAACCCTTTTACAAAATAACTCTAACCAAAACTATATTGAAGTATTTGTTGCAGTGATACCAAACTACACTAGTAAACTAAAAACTTAATCCAATTTAAAAGTATGAGTTTGCTCTAGTCAAATAGTCCATCATCTGATTCATAATCATCAGGAAGAGCTGAATAACAAGCTTTTTCTAGTTCACGTTCATGTTCCCGTTGATATTCCAAGTCAATGGCAACTTCAGGAGGGGCAAGAGCTGGTGACTCGACAAAGTGGACAGTTTGATCACCTGAAAGCTTTCTGGCAAAGTACAAGAAAGGCTTCTCAAAGTTGTAGTTGCTCTTTGCAGAAATCTCATAGTATTGCAGATTCTTCTTCCTGTGGAATGTGACTTGCTTTGTCTGTTCTCGACATCAACCTTGTTCCCACAAAGAACAATTGGGATATTCTCACAGACCCTACAATTGCAACCATATACTAGAAATTTTAATGCATTGAAAACATATAGCAAACTCAAAATCCCCTGATGCTTGATCCAACTAAACAACCGAAAACAACACAAGAACACACCTGCAGAGATCTCTGTGCCATGTTGGGACATTTTTGTAAGTCAAACGCGCGGTAACGTCAAACATAACTATTGCACATTGCCCATGGATACTGCATGAAACAGAGAGATTAGATCCAAAATTTCAAGATAAGTACAGTAAAGAAGAAAGAAAAATCTAACTAATATCCATCTCTTAAGGCACCAAACTTTTCTTGACCAGCAGTATCCCAACAGTAGAACCTAATCGGTCCACAGTTAGTTAGTGTGGAAATCCAGTGGAACAACTTCAACACAAATTGTAGCTGCAAACGAATATTAATCAAAAAATCTTATTAATAAAATACAAATTAAGAATCAATTACCAAAATTAAAATATACATCTATTTATTAGGCTAATCAAAACCGCTCACATACGTTCGTATTTCTTTTCAAATTCTCCAGTAAGATGTCTTGTGACAAAAGTAATCTTTCCAGTTCCACCATCACCAACAATCACAAGCTTGAAATTAGGGTAATCAACAGTTTTTTGGCCTGGAAGTGCCTAAATTACAAACAAAACCACAGAGTTGATCAAGGAAAATGCAAAGGGAATTGATCTTAAACATAGATAGAAAAGGAAAACATACATGTGAATGCAAAGGAAAATGCAAAAGTGTTCTTCTTCTTCTTCGTGTAAAGAATGAATGCGAGAGATCAGACTTCTTGGTGTAGAAGAGATTTGTATGTAAGAAAAGTTTATGGAAGAGGAGGTTGGTATTTTGTTTACCATGACTCTGCTTTGTTATTAAGCTGTGTTTCAGAAATTCACGGCTTCATTTTCACGCGAAACAAAATAAAGAAACCACTTGCGGTTTTTGTGGGGGGTGTTTCTTATTCAAAATTCTTGGCCCTTTCGCCCGTTTTCATACATGTTGTGATGGAGCAGCTAGGGGTAACCCTGGAATTACAGGTTATGGCTTTATCTGCAGAAATGCCAGTGGGGATTTTATTGTTGCCGAGTCTGTGGAATAGCTACTAACTTCATTGCTGTTATAAAGGCGTTGGAGTGGGCTGTAGTAAATGGTTTCTTGAATATTTTGTTGGTGCAGACTGACGCAAAAGCAGTGAGTGATATATGCATTTCATTCTGGTATTCTTCCCTGGATGTTTCAAGCTAGATGGTCTAGACATGGGTATCGAGAGATTAAAAAAAAGAAGAACATCCGCACTCTCTTGCCAGTAAGATCACAATAGATTCTTCGCTAGACTTTCATGCACTACCACAGGATATGGGACTCTGGCAACATTGCGTTGGGTGGGAAACACCTACATCTGTCTATGCATCCATCATCTATTATAGATGGCGAACATGCCAAGACCGGAGTATTCACATGCTCAACTCCATCTTTACACCAGGCCGAGCGCAATGTTGCTTTGCATAAAGGGTTTCCTCGTAAAAATGAATTTCTTCTGTCTTGTCCAACCAATGACTGCAATCTTTTGAATCCACAGAGGAAAAGCTCTTATGCCCGCTGTTTGCACGTCCTTTAACTCGTAGAGGAAGGCTCTTATGTCACACTGCTTGCACAACATTTATCTGTTGCAGCAGTTCTGTTCCACTCACTCATTGGAGGGAGCGTGATTTTAAGCATCTCTACTAATTTCACAATTCAGTATTAGTCGATCTTGTCTAAAACACTGGACAAGGTGCAAAAGGACTCGTTTTGTTGATCAAAAAAAAGTTCGCGGTTATAATTTCTTTTAACAAAAGGGAATCCTACCAAGAAAGTGAAGTATATTCAAGATAAGCTTTATAAGCATTCAAACTAAGCTTCATCTTGCTTTAAAATGCACAAAATAAATAAATAATGGAGCTTTACTAAAATCAAAATAAACCATACATGAAGTTTCTGGGTTTCCTTGGTAAGAGAACAAATTCCATCTTTACCAATTTCGTATTCTGCGAATATATGTTTAGGCACCTATCGAATGCTGATCAACTTTATGTCGTCAATTACTGGTCCACATAGCGTTGCGTCGCTTCTCATTGTATAGAATGAGCTATAAAACATGATTCGTGTACGAGTAGCAACTCCATCAAAACGTAGATGTGCACGTTTAAATCCTCCTTTGCCTTTCGATTCGTATTCTACCTTGACAGAATCATCATCAGCAAAAGCTTCAACAACCATTGAACCTTCACAAGCATTTCTAGCATCTCCCACAGTGAAGGAGAGCACGTACATCTTTCCTGGGATGGTTCGAACTATTTGTGTAATTGCACTCTCTCTTCCTGCCAGAAGTTCAATCCCTCTTTTTCCTCGAGGTACAGCAAAATGCTTCGAATCGATATATCTTACAGCTTTAAGGGATTCAACCTTCCAACCAGGCAATGGAGAGTGGTCATCTTCAATAAATGGAGGGATCAGTACACCGAAAGATGTTTTCGGGAAGATGTATGGACCTTCCTCAAAATCTCCATTTTTCATCAAATTCTCTACATGATTTCAAAGACAAGCAAAGATTAATATAGGCGTACTGCATAACTGCATACAGATTGAAAATGTAAGCTTCAATATTTGTCAGAAGAGCTTACTATTTGTGGCCTTAGGAGGGGATAAAGGCCTCATGGCAACTGAGTCGATAAGAGGCCCACAGGCCGCGTCCTCTTGAACTCCAGGGTTGTGGATTAAGATCTCAACTTCGGAGAATCTAGCTCGGAATGCCCAGGCATGTGAATCCCAACCATTACTACTGTACACTGTCTGAATAGGAATTACGCCAAAATCTGGAGCAACTGATATGTTAACCCTCTCTTCTTGTGCACAAGTTCGAACGGTGCTTAGCGTTACTGAATAATACATTCCCTTGGTCACCTTGACCTTCTGCTTTATCGATGCCTCGTTTCCCAATCGAACAGCAAAATCTCCTTCTGGGACAACTAACACCATGTCATCTTGTGTTTGTCCTGATTTTATGTATTCAACAAATCCAGATGTTTTCCAGTTTGGAATCGCGTCATGGCCAATGACCATCTTCCCCTTAATCTGGGACGACTTTGGCCCGAACTCAAAGTTTCCGTTAGGCAACAATCCTGTAAACCAAAATTCATGAACATCATACTTATATTGATTAGAGATAAGTACTACAAATAAGTAAAAGAAAAATGAACAACAACTATGCAAGAGTCGAATTCGTAAGAAGCTTTACTTACCATCAGTGAAGGCTAGAGCAATGGTGCAACTGGCACACAATAGCAATGCAAGAATTTTAATATCCAACATTGCCATTGCTGGTTCTGTAAAGAGCACTAGTAGAGTGAGAGAGCACAGAGGAGTGAAGGATGATTGAAATCAGAGGGGGGTGAACAGGGTATTAATAATTCTTTACAAGTTTCAAAAATCAAAAAAGATATAAATTAATAATAGCAATTATTCTCTGTATGAGAAACCATTCCATGTGCAAGTAATAAAATTATTGTCCTAAAAAGTTAAGAAAAGCTAAATTATCAATGCCCGAGTTAGTTCTAACCATATTATAGACATTGTATCTGTACCCTTTCTTTTAGTTACCGTGGTGGTACTGGCGGAGCTAAGATTCTAAGCGAAGGGGTAAAAATAGACTCCAGTATTACATGGAGCATGATTCCACTTGCCCCTTGCTGACTCCTCCCTGGTGACTCGCCTGGCTTTATCTTGCATAATAAAGTAGTGCATATATATGCACGTATGGACGGACCTCTTGTACCTGCCTCGGAAAGTATCAGCCCTTGCCACTCGACGAGTCTAACGGGGATAAACCGGGGTGATGTAAAATGAATTTTACTATTTTAATCACCAGTTGAACTCTCATGTATTATGTAATCTCTAAACTTAACATAATTTCAAGAAAATGGTACTATCTTGAAATATTAAAGATTTTTGTTAGCGAGAGAGCAAAATGAAATTTAAGTCAATTGACTAATGAGGGCATCGGATCTCACCTGATAGCAACTAGCAAGAGCAAAGTCAGATTCGGAAGGTGGGATCATCTGCCTGGATATGGGGATACAGCATCAAATGAAAAGCAATAAGCACTTTAACTACATTTGTGAAACTTCTTTTATTTTTTTTATTTTTTGAGTATAGTACCTGGTTTATTTTGTTTCGCTTAGGCTAAAGGTGGCATATGCATGTGAGATTAGAGAAAGAAAAGATAGGATTACATGAATTATTATTATGAGTTAATACATATACCAGTAATGGTGTCTGACAAACAAACCTTTACTTTGTAGTATTCCCTACATTGTTTTGTTTGGTTTCTGCATGTTCATTCATAATACAGTGTCTTAATCAAATCCCATCATCTTTTCTTCTTCTTAATATTGTGGGTGGGAGAGTTTACCTGTATTTCCGGGAAAGATATACAAATTGTTGCAGTTAATTGCAAACGGACAAAATGAAACACATCTGAGTTCTAACCTCTAGACTCTAACGATTTACCGGATTCACATGCAAAAAAGTTAGTGTGAGTATCATTATGTTTGTTTGGATCTAATTTACGATTTGAATCTGATTCGAGGTCTGACTCGGTTCATAATCTGATTCGAAGCTATTTAAATCGGATATTATTTAAATCGATTCAAATGTAACAAGTAATATTCAGATGTAATAAGTTAGGTTTAAATAAATCTGATCGAGACGAGCCAGTTGAGTCAGGAAAAAAAACAACAACTTATATATCAATTTTGTTGCAAAACTATTCAAAATATGAAACAATACTCCTGTTTACTGGCTTCACAAGCTTATCCAAACCTATTTTTATGTATACATATGTTTTAACTCCTGTCTGCCTTGCTAAACTGGCACTTCTGGTAGTTCCATATAGGGTTGCGATTTTAATCTCAAGCAGATTCCTTGTATCCTTTCTTCTTCATCTCTAAAAGAAAAAAATTCCCCATGTAAATTTGTAATCAAATCTACCTTCCATGAGTGAGGATGGTGACTAAGGGGGACATACCATGAGACATTAGGTGGCTCAGCAGGACCCGATCTACAAAACTGTGGGTCCCACAGGTGTTGAAGGAACATGCTTTGACTGTCACGTGTACTTTCTCTGGTTTGTGATTTCCAGGAATCTAAGTGAACTTTCTGTTTTAACCATTTGTGCATAAAAGATTAAACGATGCATTGGATAATAATTGAGATGTGATGATATTGAAGGGCAAGTCAGATGAATAGACCACCGCAATAATGCTCTATTGAACAAATCTGTTCTTTTTCTTTTTTTTATAAGAACCGAAATCTTGTTAGTATCATCCAATGCAAGATCAATTGGTAACAATCAGAATGGTTTTGAATCATTATATCATTAAACGTCGCCTTAACCTCTTGAATGTCCATGTCAAAATTATAACAAGTATATCAACTTGAAAAGGAAATACGGTAGGTACACCAGCATAAAAGCTGAATTAGACTTGTACCTGTTAGGAAATAAAATAGGAACGACACATATAAGATGATTAAGAAAGAAGCAGTGAAATTAAAGAAGGATAAGAAGCATGCAATCAAAACCATAATAAAATAATAGTACGGGACGTAAGTGACAGACTGAGTGAATTTCTGCACAGCTGACACGTACGATCGGGAAAGTA
>JAJJMC010012549.1:2268939-2281054 GCA_023531435.1 Papaver californicum | reverse complement strand
AGAAAACATGATCTGTCAATCTTACAAACATCCCGATCGTAATATAATAAGAAGAATGACAATGGATCGGGACAAGTAAGGCTCGTTACTATGACTATAAATAGAAGAGAACATTCACTGGAGAGGGGGTGGAAAAATTGGAGGAGAGAGGGAAGAAATGAAAAGATAAAAGAGATTAGAAGAAGAAAGTTTATTAGGTATGATAAAGGATTCATTGAAGAGAAACGATGAATCTATGTAAATTCCTTAGGAAATGTATTTGGAATTGTATCTTGGATCATATTTCTAATCTGTCCTCCATTAAATCATAAAAACGTTTATTAAATTGATATGTCTTTAAATGATTCTATGTATCAGTTTATTATACAATTTTCAAATTATTGGTTGTTAATGTCAACGTGAAAATTGACATAAACAGTACCCATGCTCATAAATATAATGTTGGAGCTGCTTGTTGCAAGTCTATTCAGATTGTCAAAACATCGCAAGTGATGTTCATTTTTCTTTTAGTTCCATTAATGAAGCTATCGTACCACTTGGCCACTGCTAATTGATGTAAGGTATATCCATTATTCCACAAGCTCCAGCTGGGTTCTTCCGCGTCTGTCTGCCTGTCCTGTCGACATTCCTAGTTGTTTAGAAAGACTTTATGGTCTATATTCATTTGAATTTTAAACAACCCATCCAAAGTGAAAATGCGAACATTATCCTCATCAAAACTAGCTGCTTGTATGTGCTTACTGAAATAATCTACAGTAATTTCGCATAATCGATGGTCATTGCTCAAAGATGCTTCAGAATATGATACCGGGCAACATTTGGACCAACTTACTATGCAATTCTCATTATTATAAGGCCCTTCCAAGTATAATTTTTCTCAGTTTCGTAAAACAGATCGAGATACTGAAATACGGTGCACATATATGTCTTCTGCCATTCTTTCGTATCCTTGTCGAATTACCCAGATTCCCTCAAAACATCCCACACAGAATTAATATATATTGGTTAAGGTAAATAACATTGTTATTCAGATAGTGCTTAGAACGCTAAAACTCAACATAAGCCTTCTCTTGCTTTGGAATACAACAAAAATATATATATTTCGAGAAAATTAAACTATATTAATGCTCATTAAGACCTGATACAACCATGTATACACATATAATCCCATCATTTATCACATATATAGACGATACTAAACAACTGCGCTTTTTCACATATGTTTAGGCTTGCGGATGCTGACCAACCTAGCATCGTCGATAACTGGTCCACAGAGTGATGAAAAATCATCACTTCTCATCGTGTAAAATGTACTGTAGAACATGATTCTTGTGCGTGTTTCAGTAGCAACGAAACGGAGAACTGCACGTTTAAATCCTCCTTTTCCTGTTGATTGGTATGGTACTTTTAAGGTTTTGTTACCAGCGAAAGCCTCAACAACCATAGAACCTTCACAAGCATTTCTAGCATCTCCCACGGAGAATGTGAGAACATAGAGCTTCCCTGGAATGGTTCGAACTACTTGAGCAATGGCACTTTCTTTTCCTGCAACAAGTTCAACTCCTCGTGTTCCTTGTGGAACAGAAAAATGGTCTGAATCGATGTACTTAACGGCCTTTAGGGATTCGATCATCCAACCGGGTAGTGGAGAGTGGTCGTCTTCAATGTTTGGAGGGATTAGGACACCCCATGAGGTGTTAGGGAAGACATATGGACCTTCCTCAAAATCTCCATTTCTCAACAAGTTCTCTGCATAAATACAATATAAATGAATTGAGTTCGAGATAGCAAACATTGTAAAAATCCAGTATTCCAACTGCTCAGTAGATTCGTAAAATGCCCCTTCTAGACTTCAAATTTTGCGAACAAAACGTAATTGCAGTTAAACATATGTGGTGTACTCTGAATTTTTGAGCATATACTAACCAAAGTATGTAGTATGGATATGTAAATTCAGCACTAAGACTTACTGTTTGTGGCCCTTGGAGGGTACAAAGTCTTCAGGGCAATGGAATCGATAAGAGGTCCACAAGCAGGATCCTCTTCAACACCAGGGTTATGAATAAGAATCTCAACCTCAGGATACTCGGCTAGGAATGCCCATGCGTGTGAGTCCCAACCGTTACTGCTATACAAAGTTTGCATTGGAAGGATACCAAAGTCTGGAGCAACTGACACATTAAGTCTCTCTTCCTGTGCACAAGTTCTTGCTGCACTAAAAGTGATCGAATAGTACATTCCTTTAGTCACCTTCACCTTTTGCTTAATTGATGCTTCATTTCCTAGCCTGACTGCAAAGGCTCCCTCAGGGACTACTAGCAACATGTCACCTTGCTTCTGTCCTGTTCCAATGTACTCCACAAAGCCTGATGTGTGCCAGTTTGGTATGGCATCATGGTCAATAACCCTTGTCCCCTTCATCTGCGACGCCTTTGGGCCATATTCAAAGTTTCCATTCGGCAATAATCCTTTAAAGCAAAACAAGTGAATTAGTATGCTCAATATGATTAGCTTAACTATGGAATTATGGCCAAAAAAAAAAAGAAAGATTGTGCGTGTGGCATAATCCAAATTGCAAAAGACCCCCCCTGCCGCTGTTAAGTATATTCAAATGGGCATAAATGACAATTTGGATCTGCTACGTGTCAGTATCTGAAGCTAACTAACTAATCGAGCCAACAAATAATTAGGCTGACTAAAAGATAAGATGAACCTAGACTACCCTAATAATACAGATACGGTTGTAGATGAGGGCCAGATCTTAATGATCCTCTACACAAAGTGGGACGCGTAGCACTGAGCTGTCTAAACACCCTGTGGTTGTGATAAGCTACTTCGAAAATTAAACATTTTGTTGGTGCGCCGATATTCTTCTCGAATTGTACAAAAAGTAGAAATTTTTTGCCCAACCACCAATCACATGATTTTTTTTCAAATATTATGGAAAAAAGATAAATCATTAATTCTACATAAATCTCGTCACATATTGTCGATCCATTCACATTACAATTTAAAACAATTCTCACGAGAAAATTATAGGGGTAGCTTAAGTCTTCAAAATTTACTAAAAATGCCATATGTTCTTCTTCAATCATTTGAGAATAGTGTATAACATGTGAATTAGTTCATACTATAATTTTCATTTTTCATGTGAGCTCAATAAAGAGTAAAATTGGTTCCTGGGAGGAACAAATAAAGACCATTTAGTCCTTAGAATTCAAACGAATCACTAGTTCTTAAAGTTTTGAGTAAATGAAAAACAGAAATCCAAAAACTGGTTAGTTTCGTAATTTGACAGTAAAACTCTTTTCTTTTAAATGCAAACATTAAAACTCATTCTTAGAGTAGATAAATATTGTGGAGTGTGGACACTTGAACAGAGCAAACGGTGAATGATGCAGTTAGCTGCTCTACTGAAGTAAAGAGAAATCTTACTAATTAAACATTTGAAAGGGGGAATGAAGCTTACCGTCGATGAAAACTACAGCGACGGCAGAACTGGCGCATAGTAGCACCGAAAAGATGATTGCCAACATTTTCATTTTTCTGTTTACAGAGAAGAGAAGAGAAGAGAGGGAGGAAGGATGATTGAAATCGGAAGGGCTGAGCGTTGGGTTTTATGCATGCTGATCACTTCAATTACCCTTAGATTTCAATCAAAATTACAAAAAATGCTTATTTTTTGTCCACATCAATCAAGTTAATTGATAACTATGTCACATAAATATTAAAATTTAAATCTCGATTTTGTTTTAATCATTTTTCATAGATAAAACAATTCCAAATTTGTATTTTTTAGATCTGAAAAAACAAAGAAAATCTAATTTTATGTTTTTCTGACTTTTTTTTCGTAAAGTGCTTATTTATTATTGATTTACAAGCTCACAGGGTTGATAATTTACGTCTGTACCCATTATTTGTTTTTTGGCCCTTAAAAACATGACATGATAATCTTCCAGAGGGATGAAGACAAATAAGGCTGCCTCCAAATCACATGGTTTAAGAATTAGGACCAGACTGTTTCATTTTTCATGAAAAAAAAAGTTAATTGACACATCACTGTTCACTACTTCAATCGTACCAAGGGTATATCTGTCTGGTAGTTGGTTAATTAACAGCCTAAGTATCTGTTGAACCAAACTTGAGTTGATCGATTCTAATGGATTTTCTTAAAAGGTTTGGACTGAAGATATTTTTGTTTAATTGTACACGAAGAAAGTTTATGACAAATTTAATTGATTGTCTCAAATTTTATCTCAAATACTAGAAATTGCAAATTTATATTAATTTCTTTGTACATTTATTGTGACAGATAAAAGTACAATTTATCATCCCATATAAGAACTCCCTTTGATCGTTTAATAAAATTATAAGATAATTATTTATGTAGTGGATTGTGCTATCATTGTGTAATTTATATAAAATTAAGCTTTCGGTTACATTGTTAATCAGCATTTCACTATTTATTGGTGATTAGCAGCGATAGCGGAGAGCCTCCCTCACCGAATAGTATCTCTGCTTGAAATTTTGGCAAATGGGAATTAGCAGTGATGGCGGAGAGCTTTCACCAAGTCCTGTAAGTCCTACTAAATAGTCTATCTTTTTTTTGTAACAAGTCTTGCTTAATGCAGGTTCATTTACCTAATTAACAGCATTCAAACATATAATAAAGCATGTGAAATTCTATTACGTGTAAGATTCTTTATTAAAGAATTAGAACTGGGTTAACAACCATAGTTCTGAAACTCTGTATTTTGTTTTCTTTTCAAGCAAAACGTGCATAAACATGTGGGTTTGAGATAGAAAGTTCGAAGCATTCAGTATTATATAGTACTAAGTTAGATTTGATCGAGGCTGTTTTTCTTTCTTTACAGTGAAACAGAGATTCATGGTGGTTTGGGAAAATTGTTTTGACATGTGTCAGGTAGGAACATGGCTAGATACTGATATTATTGGTGCTGCCTATTTAGAAAGTTTGTTGAAACTGGTAGGAGAGTAGGAGTAAATTTGAACAACTGAAAAAAGTTCCAAATAAAAATATTCATCATGATTGAAAATTGCTGCAACAAAGTATATAATGTGAATCCAGAATCACATTTTTGCTCTTTAGAAATATAGGGATGTATATGAAGTAGTAGAGAAATTGCCGGTTCTCTGCGATTCCGTTACAAAAAATTAAGTTTTTTTAAGGGAATTTGGATGCCACGTTAAAAATTATTTTTTAATTTAATTATGTTGAAAAACATTAAAATTAGTTTGAGAGTACAAATTTAAAATAATTTCTTAAAATAAAAAAAATGTGGGAAGTAAACTGTTTTTACTCTAACTTATAGAATTGATTTACGTTTCTGATATCCTTAGAGCAAGGGACATGTGTAAAATGTTTTCCTTTAAAGTGAAGGAGTTTTATCAAAAAAAAAAAGCTAATTTACCTTTACTATGGATAGAGAGAAATGAGGTTATTTCCCCAAAACTATCAACCATCCGTTCGATCGAAGGAGTGTTTGTCAGTCTTCACTTGACGGACAAACATCAGCCATCTGTGTAAAAGTTTCATTTAACGGTTGAAGTTCAATGATACAACAATTAAAAATATATTTGAAAGCTAGACAAAGAAAATTCATCCATCTAACCTATTTTATACAACTATCCCATAATATAAAAACACTCTTTCATCAAACCATTCCTTTATTTTAAAAAAAAAATATTAAAAACACACTATCCATAATCCTTACTTTTACGTCGAAGAATAATTAGCATGACGGGAATTTTGTCTTTAGGATGAGGTTTTACAATCTGTCTGCTTATTGCATTTAACTAAAAAGACAAAACTGCCCTCGGAAAGGGGGAGTTGGGGAGGCGATGAGGGAGGGAGACTGATTTTGGATTCGTGAAGAGGGGAACAGACCACGAGTTGGGTTGTAGAGAAAGGACCCCAAGTCCACGAGCACATGACCAACATATGTTTAGAGATGGATACCGAGGAGTACGACTCTAGTCAGTTCCACAGTCTTGGCAGTTTCTTGACTATACAAAGGACCCTAGATGGAGGGTCCAAGTAGGGCCAGATTACTTAAAATATGGGATGTGATAGATAGGACCCGCCCCCACACCTTTCCAAATCTCATCAAACTTTCTTCTTCGTATTTGTTGTCTCCATATCTCTCTCGCTCTCTCGTACTGAATGTGTCTTTGTTAGGACTGTTCATGGTCGATTTCGGTTCGGTTTCTAGTCAAATCAAAATCGAAATCGGTATAGTCGATTTTTTAAAAACTTTTTTAAAACCGTTTTATTTACCGTTGGTTTGGTTTTCTCTCGGTTTCGGTTTTTTCCAACCGGTTTCTATTTTCCAACTGGTTCTGTCAGTTTCATGAAACTGACAGTATAAAATTAAAAAAAAAAAATTAAATAAAAATATTTTTAGTATCAACAAAGAGAGGAGGAATTACAAAGATAAATTAGTATCAAAAGACAGTTGCATTCCTGTATTATGCTGTTACAACTTACAATAGCTTAACCTAATACTATAGCATTTACAACCAGTGAGAAGGCTAAAGTTACGGCTGTGTAAGAAATATGGATACCTAAGAGTAGTATTGACAAAAAGCCACATATTAACAAAGAAACTCAAATTGCAGGTGCACTGATCTCCGATTCGGTCCAAGAGATAGACGATAGTGAATCTTCTACACCATATTGTTGGTGTAATATCTAAGTTACATGGCTCTCTTCCATAACCTCTATCGTTCTCAAACCTATGTGAATCAATGAATAAAACCAGCATTAGTCATTTCAAATCTGAATTGTTACTTATGTCAAAGATTTTACTCACCAGTCAACAAACTGAATAGTTCGTTTGGTTTTGATAGTAGCCACATCAGCCTTAACGTCCTTTGGAACAACATCACCACGGTACATCAAACAGCAAGCCATGTGTTTTCTATGCCTTGGATCACACTTAGCCATCATGCTTGAAGGTTCAAAGACTGCACTTGTGATATCGGGAACTGATAGCTTCTCATGCTATGCCTTCTCCATGGAAATGACAGGAGCGTATGACGAGAGCATGAAATGGATCCTAGGGTATGGTACAAGGTTATTCTGGAATTCAGTAACATCCATATTGATGGCTCGTTCAAACCTCAAGGAAGTACTCAAAAATGATATGATTTGAGATATCAAACGGTTCAAATTTGTGTATGTTGGCCTCTCGATGTCAAGGGATCTATGGCAAATATCATAAATTGCTTCATTGTCCAACAATACTGCCACATCTGTGTGTTCAAGGAGGGAATGAGTAGACAGTACATTGTTGTATGGTTCTACAACTGCAGTGGAGACCTGCAGTATAAAATTATTTGTCAGAAATTAACACATGTGCATCAAAAAACATATGGTGAAGAACAGAGAAGACACTCATACTAGAACAACAGTTCTAAGAGGAAGAAGCTCATTTCAAGTAAATATGACAGAGTACCTGGGAGAGGGATAGATGGTGAAACCAAGCTTTATTCAGAGTATGATAATGTAACTAAGATTCCTGCAAGTAAAAACAGAGAACGCTATACATCTACAAGGAGCAACATGTGAATAACCCAAATAGCAGTAAGAATGGGTATGCAACTTTATCTTTTCCTCTCCCTCTTTCCATGACCATCAGTGGTGTTGGCTACTGCAGCACTAAATCCCTGTGTGCAGGAGATCATAGTGTACACAATAATAAACGAATTGAAGTTAGCTATTAGGATAATTGCTTTTATCTGTTGGGTAAATAAAAATTGTCTACTCCTTATCCAACTAAAGAGCAAAGTTACAGACTAAAGATCAAAGTTAAACGGACACCTACAGTTATGTTCAATTTAAAACAACCAGTGCTTTTTCTTGAATTGGATATACAATCCAACTGAATAAAACGAATACAACAAACTACCATAGGAATGAATTATAAATATAAGAAGATAAACTTACCCCATGGGAACTTCTTGTTTCGGATGTGCATGTAAGGATATGCCTGCAGAAAACAAAAATAATTATAATCAAATTTCACACTTAAAACAGATTATCACAAATCAAATGATAAATACACACTGAAACCAAATACAGACAGTTAAATCAATCGATTGAATATGAATCGAAAACACTTACTGGTTGTTCCTCCGCATGGGGATGACCCTTTGACAAAAACTAGTGCAGAACACAATTCCAGCGTATGGAATCATTCAACTAAACCAAGCCCTAGTGGAAGTGTTACTCGTTCAAGATCATCATCATCTGCTTCTCAAAGATTTTTCACAAGTTTGAAATTAAAAGCATTAATATTTGGTCTACCTAAACCACAAAGTTCTTGTTTCGTTGTTGGTGGTAGAAGGAATTGTAAGTCAGATCTTCAGTGAAGGAGTGGAGAAGAAGAAGAGAAGAGATTGGAGGCGAAGGCTGGGCTGCTGCTCAAAAAATAGAAGAGAATTAGGGTAAGAAAGTTAGGGTAGGGTTATATATCAAGGGTAATGAAGGGTTTAGATTACATCTATCACAAACTATATCAGCGGTCCTAAATAGTCAGTTTTCCATGGTATAACGATTCGGTTTTTGGCTCAATCAAAACCGAAACCGTGACTACCGATTTCCATACTTTTTTTCCATAACCGTTCCATTAACAAATGGTTCGGTTCGGTTTTTCCCTATTCTGTTCGGTTTTGGCGGGTTTCCATGGAAACCCGTTACCATGAACATCCCTAGTCTTTGTGCATGTGGACAACCGAAATCTGGCCTGAAATCAAGGGTCTCTAAACATAGCCTAGTTTAAGGACACCTAATTTCTCTTTTTAGATTGAGTTAACGTGGTTGAAATTGTGCCGTTAAATTTTGTAATATCCAATTACATTTAAGAAAACAAAAAAAAATTGTACATGTCGATTTTGGCCAAGGATTCCTAATGGAAACCATGCATGAAGATGCACGCATAATTTACTTAAATTATGCTTGGATTAGAGTCGAGGGTGTCCTAAGTAGATCTAACTATTATGATATGGAAGCAACGTAACTATCAATGTAAGCAGTGTACATAAATAAAGTTCAAAATATAAATAACACTCAAAGATTTTTACATGGTTTGATTGTTAATAAAACCTACATCTATGGAATTATAATATTGATTGAGTTGAATACTAGATTTGAGTTTGGTTTGGTGACAAGTAAGAACAGATCTATCTCTTAAATGATATTGCTAATATTGTTTATTTCACACAAATATTTCTCTTTTATCTTACTGGGTCTTTTCTCTCTCAATTTTTGTCTGCTTTGAATGTGAAAATTTGATGCGTGTCGTAAGTGCAACAAATTAATCAATGTATATCTCACTAATTAACTAGTAATATAGCGGTAGTAAGGATCGTTTCCACAAAAAACTGTATAATTGAGATAACAGTAAAACTAGAATAAACAAAAACACAACGGGGGATGGTTGATTAATTAACTAAAAACATAATAAAAAGATAATAAAAATAAAGAGATGACTAAGGAGTCCTTCGTTTAAAGCAAGACTTGGATGATCAGTTTTTGAACCAAGTCTTCATACCAGTTAAGTCTGTCGGAAGATGGTGGTGGAGGTGATGTAGTCTGTTGTAAGATGGAAGAGAGAAGAAGGTTGGAGAGTTAGGTTAAGGGTGGAAACATAATTTTAGGTTATTATGTAAATGTTAGTAAAGTGAATGGTATAATAGTAAATTTTTTAATATCTAAATTTTATTTAAATATTTTAATAAATTATTAAACATGAGTCAAAATTTAACTTATTCAACGCGGGTCAAAGTCAAGTCCAGGTACCAGATCCTAAGTTAGAAAAAATTAGACCAAACACTAATGTTGGACAAAATGTGAGTATCAAATGTCAATTAACCCAATCTAAAGACTTAAAGGGCTATACAAATAAAGCTCTCATGTTAAATGAGAGCTTCTTGTGAGACTTTTGTGGTTCTTGTGAGACTTTTATTGGCTGAAATAAGACTTTTGTGGCTTTTGTGAAACGAGAGTTCTTGTGAAGACACTTGGCAATGTATGATTGATTTAAAACCCTACCTTACCGTGTTTTAAACTCTAAGGAATAGACATCAAAACCAAATTCAATTTGGAATTCGTTAGTATTTCGATTTCAAAATCGTGAACCTACCATATTTAGAAACCGTGACTACGTTAAGAAACCAAATAAAAAAAATGTAAACCTAACTGAAAAAGAAATTCTGATAATCTTCTTCTTTAAAGGACTAACTCAATCACACCTCCACATTGAATGATGAGCAAAACTTCCTATTTAGTTAAAAATGAACAATACTCCTCCATTTATATTGTTCAAACATACAAATACTAAAACGGTAGCAATCATCCACCTTAACTGCAGAAACTAAAAAAGAACTGTGTCTATATAAGGTAGGTTAATATGTATATCAGAGAGAATAAATTCTTTCTGGAATTACCTTTCATTGCTGCTCTCATTTCCCTAGCTTCTTTCCATCTTCCACCAACTGCGTAAACGTTCAAGAATCCAACATACCTTCCATCGTGATTGGGTTCTAATTTTATAAGCATTCTCCCCAATATCTCTTCAATATCTAATCTTCCATAATTCCTACAGCCATTGAGTAATGCACCCAACATTGATGCACCTGGTTCGATTGGCATTTTGTTTAAGAATTTGAATGCTTCATCTAAATAACCTGAACGACTTAAAACATCCACCATACATGCATATTGCTCGAGCATTGGCATCATCCCATTGAGTAAGTTATTTAACGAGGGGAAAAAAACCTAAAAAATTCTACGATTTTTTTTCTCAAGCTAAACGTAAAATGTAACAACCCACCATTAATTGATTAGTGCATCACCATGGGCATAAATCTAGTTAATTTTGTTCAAAAAAATAACTATAATAAGAAATTAGATATGCCCGGTATGCAGTATAGATACAAATCTAGTACTTTTTATTTGCCATGGCTAAACCATAAATCTTTTCGTCTTAGTTTTAGTTATTTTTTAGTTTTACTCTTTGCTAATCTTTTATGTAGTTAATGTTTCTTTTTTTCTAAAATCCATTTTCTCTGCTCATCAAAAAATAAACAAATAAAAAACAAAACAAGTTGAAACTATGCAATTAATCTTAAGAAAACAAATGATGAACAGAACTACCATGCAAGAAGAGTACTTGCATGTACAACCAAATGCAAACTTGGTTTGACATTCATCCACAGTTTACTGAGATAAGACTTGAACATCTCCAAAGAAATACTTTAACTGGAAAAGGGTAAAACAATCTCATTACTGAGAAACGGAGTATTTAGAATGGTTATGACTGTTGTTGTTGACATTAGTTGTTACTACTTGTTCTTCTTCACAGGCAAAATGCCTTCAGCGAAAGTTGCAATCTCATAATGATAACAAGGTTGACCATCAGTGTGGTGGATATCGGCGGTAAAATCAGCCTTACTTGAAGCTCTAGTTTTTCTGTTGTAGTAATAAAGAGAAATGCGGTCGATTGGTTTATCTGGTTTAATAATGATCAGGGCTCTGTCAGAGGTGCTAAGGGCTTTATAAGCACCATACAGAGATCCTTTGCGTTTCTCACCGTTCAAAGGCATTAAGATAGTATCATCGGTCCAATTAAGGTTAGTAGTACTAGCACGCTTCTTATCATCGGTATTTGCTATCCACAACTTGACAATCTCCATGGTGGCCGGTTTCTTTTATGTCAACCATACATGTACTTGACAGAGCCATACGTCCATTAACTTCCAACAACTCAATAAGGCAACTACCTGGAAACCATTCCCTCGGAAACTCATGGATGATGAAATTAGGGACCTTAATCATTCTGAACTTTTCACTGGCAACATCAAATACCATTATAACCTCATCCATGAGGTCAGGCCCGAAAGAGTTACATGCCTTCAACCAATATATGGAACTGCTTACATAAACATGTTTACTACGGATATGATGTGGGAGTATGACGCCATGATTGTCGACCGTTCTCCACCTACAACCAAGACCTCATATATATGCTCAATCCAATATGATACTGTCAGACACTCCTCTTCTCACGCATGTGTATGACTTGGTAATTCA
>JAJJMC010012549.1:2249909-2268929 GCA_023531435.1 Papaver californicum | reverse complement strand
CACATTGTACAACATTAAGAAGTGATTAGAAATCATAAACACTAATAGATACAAAAACCCCATCGGCAGGATGAGTTTTTTTTCTTGTTATATTCCACACACAGAGCACTTTGTGTGCCTTTCCAACCGGGTCAAAACCGAAACTAAACTGCGGCCGGTAGCCAATACAGTCATCTCATATTATTGTTGTTGTTTTTATTCATTGTGTCTCTTCTATAGTGCTGATATTACATATGCGAATAGAATCATGATTGTGCAAATAAATCAACTCGTTGATCGGCTGTAGCATATACATACCACTACTACAAGAAGTAGTTAGCTTCAGTTCTGTTGCTCTGTTTTCAGACAAGAAGAAATAAGTTTTATTTTGATAGCACCCTGGATATTTTCTAATGGAAGGTGGAAGATTTATTTTCTAATAACACGTAGGATTTCAGATCATCATTTAAAATAAATTCATCTTCAACAGTAGGTCCTATAAAACAGAAGAGATAAAATAATAACTTTGAAGGTTTTAAAGAAAGTCTTATATACATCTTCGGATTGACCTTCATATCATATTTTTGATTTTTAATAATTAATTAAAATATAATTAAACGGTTAAGATTTTATCACATAAGATTTTAGATAATTTGGAATATGTCCCGAATTATATGCCTCAGTTGAGGATATATCCTGTAACGGTCGAAATTAAGGGATATGTCTCAGCCGTTCATTTTTTCCGTTAAATACATATTTTTAGACAGTTATGCCCTTGATCAATTTCATATTTTTTCCGTCAAATCAAGTCCCGCTTCCGCAAATCATTCACCATCATGATCAACTTTTTGAATCCGGGATATATTTCCAATTTTTCTTCTCTTTAACCATTAAATGTTTTATGTGTGTAAGACATAATTGTGGTTCAGCTATATCCAAAGAATGGGCACATAAATAATGGAAGTTATAAAAAGATAAAATGACTTTTGAAAGTTCAATAACTCTACCTTCATTCTTAACTGCCTTTTCCTTCCCCTTATTTGTTGTTGCAGAAGGAGTATTACTAGATGCTCAAATGGGAACGACATGAAATGCATCATCTCTTTCACATCCATTTGAGCTATCGAAGATTATAACTTGATACTTTTTTTCCTCAACATTTTCAAAAACTCGGAAATTCTCACTCTTCATGTGGTTATCAACCACAAATTCTGACCATCCTTGTTCAAAGAAATAGTCATTCTCCACCTGAACTAAGTGCACTTTCCAAACATTCCGACTTAGACCGATTAGAAAAATTTCTGTAGGGGTTTCATATTTTAGATTTCTCACAAAATCTACCGGAATTTTCTGCAACAAATAACAAGAATGTTTAACTACAAATATAAACTCCAAACAGAATTCAAGAAAATCAATGGTGCCATACAAACTCCATCTTCATACAGAAAGCTATTGAAACATTGATATGAGATGCTACAAGAATGTCGTCAGAATCACATTATATCAAGCAAACAAATGGTACAAGTAGCAAGGGTAAGTTAACAACTTGAAGTAGTCCTAAACTATGATCATCACACTGATATTGACATACAAACTGAAAAGAGTACTAGTATTGCAACTCCCAAACATCACAAAGCAAAGCCATTTTCACTGAACTTAAATAAAAATCCTCTACTACTTTTATCACACTTCATGGATGCACATATGTAAAATGTAATGTTTCAAAAAAATAAAAAGAAAATAAAAGAGATGATTCTTATACCAATCAATTAGAGTTTTGAGGGTTAAGAATAAGCTTGAAGAACTCATAGTTCCTAGTTCCGATTGAAGAAGATGAAGATGAAGTTATACCAAACACTTTTGAAGAAACGAAAAAAAAAAGTGTTTATTTTTCCTCAACTCTCTCTATTCTCTCGTTATGAGAGAATTGCAAAATGATAGCCAGCCAATAACAAGTAGACTAAAGATAAAGTACGGAACTGAAGGGTTCATTTATAATTTTTAAAATTATTATTATGATCATACCAACCAACCAAACTACATACACCCCCATAAGTTTCTCTCTAGATAGTAGCTAGCTAACATCATTTATACTTTCCTTAAACTCCCTATTGGAATTCAATGGCTCTCTGTTTCGCTTTTCAGTAAAACAGACACAAACATACCAAACAATTTCCTGCCTCCCACGTGGTTTTAGCATCATTCACTCTCATTGATGCAAAGTGATGGTTTCGTAATAGTGGTAAGAAATGGTTCGTTCAAGACTGGTGAAGATTTATTTTTAAATCTAATTTTTAAGACTAAAAATAGCAAAACTCAAATAAAATTGATAACAAAGTTAAGAGAAAACTGAGGCTAGGATTCCACTAATTTCAAATTTTTAAAGTGATTAAATTCAATAATTATAATTATGAAATTCTACGTTTAATTTGATTCTAAAATATAGCAACAAGTAGATTTTTAAAAGAAAAATTGTATAACAAAAGCGTGGAACATCTAAAACCTAGGCCAAAGCATGTACCATCTAAAGAAATCACAATTGCTTAACAAAAATCATTAAATCAATTTTTACCCAAGGAAATTAATCATAAATGAATTGCATAAATTAATTAAATAAATATTACCACATAATCTTTGGAAAATTAGCTTCCTCTGTCGCCTCAAAGATGGGATTTAGCTCATTGTATTGGAAAAGCCCTCAAAAATATATTCCATAGCTCAAAAAGTGCTTACAATGGTGAAATAATAGTAACATAAGAGATTTGATACGCTTATAAGCGTTACAGAGTAGTGTTCTCTGCGTTACAGAAGAAAGAAAAGTAAACAGGAGAAAAGAACGGACTTCAGGTGTTGTTGAAGTAAGATTGCTTCAGTGCCTGCGTTAGCGACACTATCAGCAACACTTCTATGACGCCTTATGTTCTTCCAGACTCTTTCACGAGCAGAAAACCATTTTTTCTGGAATTTTGATTTTGATCTTTGGCTCCCTTCTCAATCTATTTTAATATCCCCTATTTATACTAAGCACCTAATCATTCAAATATCCTCCAAAAATATTCATCATAACTTCTCAATCTTCACGGGAAAATATTTTGCTTTTCTTGATCAATATCTCGACGAATCTAATTTTGTTTCCCTTCTAAATTCTGTGAACTGTTGCGTCTCTTTCTCTGTTTACTTATATATCCCAAAATCATCGAAAGATCAAAAACAGTTATACGACAGAATTATCTCCGAATATATTCTCATTTCATTTGATACGGGATTCTGTTTTCAATTCTGGATTGATTATGTATGCAGATCATATTCTAATTAAGACAAGAATAATCTTGTCCTAAACTCTTGCAATTAATCCCAACAAAATATCTTGTTCAATTCTTCACGGATTCGCAATTGTTTGAAAAATATTTTCTCGCCATTTCAATTTTCAAAAGATTGGGTGCCTTTATAACTTCTTATGGGTGCCTTTATCAATTATTGTGGGTGCCTTTATAACTTTTCGAGCCGATTTTTTCCAAATGTTTATTTCTCCAAAAATACCTACAAACACAATAAAATCACAATATAAGTACATAAATGAGTTCTAATAATATAAAAATTGAGATCAAATAAGACACAAAAAACGTATCTATCACAAAACAGATATATATATAATGCCTTCACTCTTTAATCGTTAGTCGAGTCTCTACATAGTTAGGGTCTTATCCGGATTTGGTCCATTCGTATCAAGTTAAATTCTAGATACACATTTTTTTTGCAAGAATACACAAGCTCTGTTGGCGTCTACAATTGTTGGGTTTGGAAACCAACCAGTCATCCAAATTATCATCAAAATCTTCCATAAATTTATGGGTCTGAATTGAAGGCTAATTTATGGGTCTGAATTGAAGGCAATACAAGTCTTTCAAGCACGCTTGCTAGCATGGATGTCATTCTTACCTTTGACCGCGCCCTGTGCCACGCCATCGAGAGAAATCGAAGCTGGTACATACCCCTACAATGATGACACCAATGTAAGCCCTTCTTCTAGGAATGGTGGACCCTTGATGGTCCATGGTGGGGCTCGCCTAAACAGCCTTGGAGCAACGACACGTCAAAGAGGAAAATTGTTGAGAAATAAATTTGAGGAACATCCAGCATTTTCTGAGAGAAACATATTAGAATGGGCCAGCAACTTCGAAAATTTGAATAAGATGCACCACAAGAAACCGTCAGTAGTTTCACTATTTTGTTTCGCGTCAAAATAAAGCCTTGTTTTTCTGAAAACAACTTAATAATAAAGCAGTCATATACCCGGTATAAATACCAAACTATTGTGATATAAAACTATATTCTTGCCTTGGATTTTCTCTTTCAATCCATCAGATCACGGCATTCACAGATTATATTCAAAGCTTTTTGGAATCTCTCGGTGAACATGTTTATGGCTAATTCGGCATGCGACCTAACATTTTTTTCATCAAAAAGGCGTCGTCATTTGAGACCGACAGTGGTGCATGGGGTATTAAACTCTTTAGAGATCCCATGAATATCTCATTGCACCCCCTACAATCAACTACTGCAATGAAAGTTATATGGTCAAGCCATCGTCAAACCCTTGGTCAACTATAGTCAACCTTAATTTCAAAAAAAAATCTCGATCTGATCTTATTTTAAATGCTTCAATAAATTATTTTTTGTCATTGTCTGATCTTTACAATGTATTAATTGTATCTTATGGTTGATTTTTTCTTTAATTGTTCTTCCCTCTTTTTTATGTCTTAATTTCTTAAATTTTCTTTCTTTGTGCAATAACTAGTTTTAAATTATCTTTGCTCTTTAATAGCAGCTTAATCTTCTTCTCTTTGTTTCCATGCATTAGTATCATAGTAACGTCCTATCACATCATGAGGAATCTTCACAGTTGGCAGTTTCCAAATTGGCATCTTCAAAGTTGGCTCTATTTTACAGTGGTGCAGGTGTTGTTCATCATTATCTCTTCCCTTCTCATTTATTTGAATTGGATTGATTATCCTAAATTAACTTAATGGAAAATCGTTCATGATATTCTCAATGATTCTTTAGTAGCTTTGATACTTTCAAATTTTTATCCCCTTTCGAATATTTTAAATTGTTTCACCCATACATATCTTCATCACCTTTTTCTGACTTCAAGCTTCGAAATCATACCTATCATATTTACAACTTGACACCTTCCTCAGATTTCAACTATAAAAACCATTTCAATAGATACCTTTTCTACCGTACCCATCACTGTTCTCTTAATCTTTATTTGTTCTTCATCTTTATGGCTAGTCCTAGTATTAACAATATAAGGAATCAAATGGAGGGTATATCAATTAATGAAGAACTTATAAGAAGACGAGTTGTGATGCATTCAAATACTGCTATTTCATCTGGTGTAAGAGATTGGAGGTTCAATCTTGCTGGTAAACTTTATGCTCCTGGTATCATGACCCGACAAGATGTTGAGCGTACTGCTACATTCATTTGGCCTCACTTAAGAAGACATAATCAATGGATAGTTCAAGTGCGTAATTTGGAACCTAATATCTTTTTTTTAATCAAATTTCAAGTAGATGAGGATAAAATAGCTATCCAGTTTGGAGGTGCTTGGACCTTTGATCGACATTTGATTGTATTAAAGGATTGGAATCTAACAATAGATTAACATCTGTTAGATTTCTCAATTTCCCCTTATTGGTTAGAGTTCAAATATCTTTTACCTGAATTCACTTATGCTGAAATTTTGCGAATGATGGGTAACATTTGTGAGTGAAGTAAGAGTTGTCGAACTAAATGGTATAAATCCCCCTACCTCTTCAAAATATAAATCTCTAGTTCTTATAAATGTTAACACACCTCTTATTACTGGTATAACTGCTGCAAATGCAACTGGTGTAACTAAATGGATTGGGTTCTTTTATGAGAAACAACCATATCATCTCTGCCCAGATTATAAGGTTCCCAACCATGAATAAAATGATTATGCTGATATGCCCACAGAAGAATAGAGATAGAAGAATCTGTTAGAGGTTTTGGATTTGCTGAACCTATCTTACCTCCTCAAAGAAATCCTCAACACGAAGCTCAATTATTTCTTCAACATGGTTCACAATGCCGGAATAGATTGAGACAACATGTCATCCAAGATCAGTCTCATCCTTGATGGAATGCACATATTAATATTTTCAGCTACTGACTCTGAATCTGGGGCTTCATCTTCTTATAATAATCAATCTCAAACTTCTTCATCATTGATTCTAGTGTCTACTATATCAAGTGATGGTGTCAGTACTAGTGGAATTAAAAAGAGATATTGTCATGTCCCTACTTTGGTTACAACATCTGAACCTTATGCTTCTAATGATGACAATGATAACAACATAACTGTTATTCAAGCTGATGACATTGCCTCAATGCAATCTGATAATATTTCTTCTGACAAAGTTAATGTGTGGAACATTGCTGCTGCAAATGCTCAGAATCACACTGTTGCATAGCAACATGTGTTCATCTTAACCTTTCTTTGTTTTATATTTTTTTAAGCTCATTTTAACTTTGTTTTGTTCTCAATACTGTTTTCATAACTTCTCTTTTGTTTTAATAAACATGAAATCTTGGAACTGCCAAGATTTAGAAAAACCTCACACAAGAGATTATCTAAGATTTTGTTCGAGTCGATATTTTCTTTTTATCTGAAACCAAAGCTCAACCTAATAATATGAGGTTTTATTTATCTCACATAAAATACCCTTATTATTGGTTCTTCCCTGCTATTGGTCTTTGTGGTGGTATTGCTCTTGCCTGGAAAGATGGAGTAGATGTTGAAATTATGCATACTACAGCTGGCACTATTTATGTTATCATCCATACTCAAGATAATAATTCTGATTTCCTAATAACTTTCATTATGGTGTTCACAATACAATAGATAACAATAGTCAGTGGCAATATCTCGTGGATATGAACAATTCTGTGGATCTTCCTTGGGTTCTTCTTGGAGACTTAAGTTTCACTATGTCTGATTCTGAAACTCATAATCATACTAGTCATTCTCATCATGCTAGTCACATAAGAAACTTTGTCCAACATCTTGGACTTATTGATTTGAGTTATTTTGGTTCAGACACCACTTGGTCTAACCACATAACTGGTATTGATGATGTCTCTTTTAGACTAGATAGATCTCTAGTTAACTCTCAGTGAACTCTTAATTATAATTCTGCATACCCCCAACATCTTGTACCTATTGCATCTGATGATAGTCTTATTCTTTTACATATTATCCCTAGCTTAGTTAAACATTCACCTTTTAAGTGTACAAATGCTGGTTAAGGTTTCCTTCTTGTACCAATACTATTAATCAAAGTTGGAATCATAACTTCTTGGGATCTCCATCTTATCAATCCGTAGTAAGTTAAAGTACACTATAACTCAACTTCAATAATGGAAAAGGATGAATTTTGGTAATATTGAAGCTACTATTCATCACATTCAAGTTCAACTTCAGAACTGCTATGACAATAATTTTCCTTCTGATCATCCTGAAGTGCAATAGTTAAGTACTTCTTTACAGAATTGGCTTTCAATACAAAAAGAATACTTGATGCAACAAACAGGTGATAAATTTCTTGAAACAGATAGAAACACATCTTATTTTCATTCCTTGGCTAATTTCAATAAGAGAATATCTAATATGCATGTTATTCAAGGACCTCTTGGTATATGGTATGATTCTAGAAAGGAAATAAAAATGTTTTTCTTTCTCACTTTACTAATATATCTGCAACTTCTCATCATTCTGATTCTCAAGATATTCTTCAACTTTTTCAACCTTGCATTTATGAGGATGAAAATTTGAATCTAACTCGACTTCCTGATGCTCAAGAAATCAAAGAAGCTGTTTTTAGTATCAGACCTTGGGATTCTCCAGGGAATGATGGCTTTCTTGCAACTTTTTATCAACAACACTTGGATACAGTTAGTTCTGAGGTAATCTCCATGATCCATCATTTCTTTATAAACAAACACATGCTCAAAGCTATAAAACACACTTATCAAGTCCTAATTCCTGAAGTTTAATATCCTCAAGCCCCTGCAGATTATAGACCAATTAGCCTTTGTAATGTTAGCTACAAAATTATCTCGAAAATTTTAGTTAATCGTTTAAAGCCTCTTTTGTCTAAAATCATTTCTCCAACCCTTACTGCATATGTATCTGACAGACATATTCAAGAGAATGTCATCATTGACCATGAGTTATTACATATTATAAGAGGAAAAAAAATTCAAAAAAAAAATTATTGATATGAGACTTGATATGTCGAAGGCATTCGACAGAGTTGAATGGCCTTTTTTACTTTCAATCCTTCAGAATTTAGGTTTTAGTTCAGACTGCATAAATATAATTGAACAATGTGTTTCAACTACAAATATTTATTTACTTCTTAATGGAGTTCCTAGTGCCACTTTTTCACCTTCTCGGGGTATTCGCAAAGGTGACCCCTTATTACCTTATTTGTTTATGTTCTTCATGGAAGCTTTTTCAAGATTATTACAACATAATGTGGATTCAGGTCTTCTTAAAGGTTTCATAATAAACAATCACTGCCCGGTTATTAATCATTTGTTTTTAGAAGATGATTTTTGCTTTTCTTTCAGGCAAACTATACTCAAATGCAATATCTCAAACACCTTTTTGATTTGTTTGGTCAAGCCTTTGGACAAGTCATCAATATGTACCATTTTCTTTGGTAAGCACACTTCTCATTCTCAAAATAACAACATTTCTGGTATTCTCAACATGAAACTTATGGGTTTAGGTGAAAAATATTTGGGTATCCACTTCTATTACACAAATCTCGTAAACAATATTGTCAAGGAATCTTAGATAATATGAATGATCGTCTCCAAGGTTGGCAAAGCAAAACTATCAACCAGGCATAAAGAGAAACTCAAGTGAATAGTGTTCTTAGTTCCATGGGTATGTACCAGATGCAAGTTTTTAAGATTCCTGAATCTACTATTAATCAGATAGATAAAATTCAGAGGCAATATTAGTGGAATAATTATAACATTCATAATACTTTTAATCTCATTTCTTGGGATAAAGTTAAAATGCCTAAAAAACAAGGTGGCTTGGGCTTAAAGAATTTGGGTAACTATAATGCATCGGTTTTAACAAAGATGGCTTGGAATTTAATTCACAATCAAGATGCCTGTACGCTAGAATTTTAAAAGAAAAATACTTTTATTTCTTTGATCTGCAACACTCTTCTCCTCCAGAAATGAAAAATTCAAGTTGGTTTTGGCAAAGTTTATGCTATGGTCTTCAATATGTTAAGTGGCAGGTAGGTAGGGCTGCAAAAAAACCCGGTAAACCGGCAAAACCGGACCGAACCGAATATCTAATGGTAATCAATGATAATGGATTAAAGAAAACCGGTTGATCTCGGTTCGGTTTTGGTCTACCCCTAGAACCAAACCGAACCGTTTCGGTTTAAACCGATTAATCTTTACCGTAGGATTAGAGTAATATTATCCATAGATCTCTAACCCTAGGTGTTTTGCTTGATCGGCCACCACGAACATTAGAGAGTAAATTTTTCCCTTCGCTCTCTCAAGTCTCTTCACTGAACTGAAGGCTCAACTTCATTCTACAGAAGTTCAGATGCATCCATTACTAATCGTCTAATCCATGGTAAGCTTCAACATCTAAAGCCTAAAGGGTTTTTAGAAATGACCTCTTCAAAACCTAATTTCCCCAATTATGTATCTCCACTGTAACTCATTTTCTCTTCTTTTACAACAGCAATTGGGTTAGAAATCGATGATTGTGTTTGATTCTTGCAACAACCTCCATTTTCTTCACTGTTTCTGTTGGTTCAGACTCCATTTTCTTCACTAAGAAGAAATCACATGGCAAAGGCAAGAAGAAATAGAACAATCCGGGGAGAAGTACGAATTAGGTTTTTATTTTTATGAGTATTTTGTTCTTCTTGTTTTCTTGGACAATAAAACTTGAATTCATGTTAATTTGATATGTTTGAATTGTTGATATGTTCACAAGTATTAGTTCAATCGTTCTCTTTTTGATGAATCAGTTGAACATGTCACTACAAATTAGGTTACTGTTCATCTGGTGCACTAGTGTTAACTTGGTAACTTACGGACCAGAGCCTTACTGATTCAAGTTAATCTCTAAACTCAAGAATCACATCCTGACATATTCAAGTTAGTCGACTTTCCATTTTCTGCACTAAAAAGTTTCTCGTCTTTGCAAACATTTATTCTGCTGGTGAGTCCCAAGCTGTAAGCAGCACATGACAGACATCCAGATTTAACCTTATTGCAGAGGAAGTAATAAAAGTTGACAAAGCTCTGAGAAACCCATTTGCTTTGTCTAGGAATTTCCACTAATCTAAAACATTCACTAGAAAAATGTTTTACAAATATTTCAAGCTTATACAAGAATAAGTCCAGTTTAATTTTTCTCAAAGAATAACAGAACAACAATAAATGATTTCTTGTTTTTCTGAAATGCAGTTTGTTTAATGGTAAACTTGTTTGTAATTTTCGTTTGTCTAGGAATTCATTCCTTGAATGTATGTTGTATCTTTGTAATTTTCGTTTCATTGGATCAATTAGCAAGGTTTCTTAAACTTGTTTCTCTCAAGCAGTAGTGTGCATTATATTCATGGGCAGTGACTGAGATGGGCATAGGTACACATTTTAAGAGCCTCCAAAATATACTAACACAGCGTGCAAATGTGCTACATAACCTCTTAGAGAGATGGGATGTATAGGTTGTCAATTTCAGTTTGTTTATTTGTACGAAAATTTTAATTTAGTTTGTTTGTTTTCAATATACATCCTGTTATAATTCAGTTTGAAGGTTTTATTATTACAAGTGATGGAGCATCATAAATGAAATTATATCTAATCTAATTATCATTTCATGTAGGCAAGTGAAACTTTTCTGGTCAACCTGTTTGAAGATTGGAAACAAGTGATCATGCACGAATCTAATTCAACACCTTCAGTAAGATTCTGTACTTGCTCAGCTATACACAAAATTTAATTTAGAGCTATTGATGTGATTTAGTGTGAATCTATATTTCAAATCCATACACAAATTTCTTTGCAGGCATCTGTTTCTTTTAATGCAATGCGGCCACCTCCACCTCCACCTCTACCTAATAAACGCTCAACTATAGAGGTTGCAATTCAAAGTGCAGTTGGAGATACAAGTGCAGTTAGAGAGATAATTTCAGCAGGAGATGCAACTGAAATTGGCACAGAAACACTTCGTAAGAAACGTAAAACCACTTCTGAGGTATGTAATCACTTTGATATGGAACTCGAACCTTCTATACATTTTATATGTCACCACAGTAAAGCAAGACTTGCATCTGACCCTTCGAAGAATGGTACATCTAGTCTAAATTCCCATAGGAAGTGGTGTAAGAAGTATGCTGGTAAGGAGAAAGGACAACAATCACTTGATTTTGAACCTTTTAGGCTAGGAGAGGAAGCAAAATTGGTTGCTGTTTATTTTAGTCAAGAGGCATGTAGAAAAGCAGTGGTTAAATTTGTTATTACAGATGAACAACCATTTAGAATTGTTGAAGGAGAAGGGTTCAAGGAGCTATGCAGGATACTTGAATCCAGATTTAAAATCCCATCTCGTATGACCATCGCACGAGATGTATTAGATTTGTATGGTTATGAAAAAGATAAGTTGAAGAAGTACTTCAAGGCAAACAAAGTGAGAGTTTGTCTCACCACTGACACATGGACTTCCAACTGCCAAAATGTAAATTACATGGTAGTAACTGCTCACTTCATTGATAAAGATTGGAAGCTGCACAAGTTGGTAATTAAGTTCTTTCGAATCTTAGGTCATTCAGGCGAGGTTATTGGAAAGATGTTAGAAGCATGTTTGCTAGGTTGGGATCTTCATGGTGTTTTTACTATTACTCTTGACAATGTTAGTGCTAATAATGTAGTTGTTGATTATCTAAGGGAGGATGTTCATGTTAATGCTAATGATGTAGTTGTAGATTATCTAAAGAAGGGAGTGTTCAATACAAATGGTGTGTTAAACTCTAAATTTTGCAAGTTAGATGTGCTGCTCATGTGCTTGCTCTTATTGTGAAGGATGGTATGAAAGTGTATCATTTGGAAATTAAGAGAATTAGGGCAGTGGTCAAATATGTTTTGATCTCTCCTGCGATATTGCTTAAGTTTATGGATTGTGCTACTCTTGAAAAGATTGATTGCAAAAAAGGTTTAGTTTTGGATGTTGACAGTAGGTGGAAGACAGTGTACTTGATGTTAGATGCATCTGAAAGGTATGCAAAAGCTTTTGATAGGCTAGCGCGGGATGATAAGCCTTTCAAGAAAAATTTCGGTTTCAACGAAAGTACCATTCCTCCAATTTTTTCTGCTTCTACTGCTGCCGTTGTTGGTACTGCTTCTAATCCAGATTAAACTTCTACTTATGATGCTGATGAGGATTCTTCAACTACTCAACAGAAAGGCAAGGCCCATCCCCCTTCTGTTTATGGATTTGACCCTTGCAGACATTTTAGGTTGTCCTGCTAAGTCCACGTTCATCCATATTGACATAGATGAAGATTGATCCCAATGCGTCAGGTATGACCTCTTTGTTCTACTTATGTCTTATTAGATGTTTCTTACCTACAAATTTAAACATATTAGTATTGATGTACGATTAGTATGAAGGATATCCATTGTGTTCTGTACCAAACAGAGGATGGTTAGTCATTGCAGTTTTCATAGTTTATTGCTACACCTTGTGTACACCTTTTAGCGGATAAATATCTTATCGATTTTTGTATCGGATGCAATTACATGAATGTTTCTGAGCTTAAACTTATACAACATACATTTCTTTTTGGGGAAAATGAACTCATGTACGAATGACATACAAACTAAGAACATACTAGTTGTTGAGTACTTTGGGAAGATGTACATATATAAAAGAAACCTGAAGTTGTGAAATCAGATTTATAATACTCATAGGCTTTGTAATATCTTCAATGTCTTGTCAATGTGCTTCTCAGGTTGGAACTGATTGTTATAAATGTATTGAACCACACCGTTTTTGTCAAGAACGTAAGTCTGTCTTCCAGGTAATGTCCCGAATAGATCAGATGGTACTCCCTATTATTTCCTGCCCTTGTTACCCTCGTCACTTAGTAATGTGTATGGAAGCCTGAATTTCTTAGCAAATGCCTGTAACAAAAAAGGTACTCAATATAAACAATGATTTTTAGTTGTTTAGGTTAGAAGCTTCTATGTAAATGTTTTCTTGTTTGATTTCAGTGTATACTCATCACTAATGAATGTTGTTTGTATTCATAAAACCAATATAAAATCCAACAGTTGGTTGATCTACTGTTCCCATAGAAGCAACACAATATTACTTTCTTCTATTTTTCTAACTGCATCATTGCTTAATGGTCTGGTGGAATTGGAAATGCTTTACAAAGGGCATCACTAAGCCTAGAACAAGCCAGTGGGAGCAAGCCAAAGTGGAAATATGTTATCGCATTTATTTATTTTTTGTTACAGTGACATAAAACCAATGAAACAGAATTTGTTTTGAATAGCAGAGCTTTGTTTTCCATGGCTAGTACTGTAAACTCCTGCATTTCATTTTTATGTTTAGGCACGCAAGAGAGAAAACTCATGCATTTCATTTTGGGGTTGCTGTCAAGTTACTTACACTTATAAAAAATTGAAATCCTAACCGGTTAAAACCGAAACCGAGTCGGTTCAAAACCGAACCGATAAGCTTAATGGTAACACTCGGTTTTCAAAACCGAAAAACCGAGACTCCTGGTTTCGGTTATGACTGGGACAAAAACCGAACCGAACCGTACCATGTGCACCCCTACAGGTAAGTGATGGTTCAACAACTGGATTCCTTCTATGACTACAACACAGACTGGAATGATCTTCACTTTAATGATTTACAATGGGTATCTCAATTGATTGAATTACCTTAAGCTCAATGGAATATTAATCTTCTGCGTCATCTATTTACTCCTGATCAGGTAAACTCAATCTTAACTATACTCATTCAATTAAATCGACAAGATACTCTTATTTGGCCTTTCACAACATCAGGTATTTTTACAACTTCTTCAACTTACCAAATGCTTTGTGCTAAGGAATCCTCCTTCAATATGTCTCTGAACATGTCTCATCAATTCTGGCTTAAATTATGGAAATTGAAGATGTCGTATAAATTCCAGTTTTTTCTATTGAAAAGTCTTCATAATGCTTTGTCTGTTAAAGCTCAACTATTTCGTCATATGGATATCTCAAATCAACAATGTGTTCTCTGTAATACAGGTCACTCTGAAGATATACATCATATGCTTCTTCATTGTCCATTCTCTCAAGCTATCTGGAGAACGTTTCTACCTTAACATTTTTCTTCTATGATGCAACATTCAACACTCTTATCTTGGATTCAGAGTTGACAATTACAAGATTCTCCTATGAACATATACAACAATCCTAACTCTATTCACATCATTGTTTGCATTATGCACTTCATCTGGAACATAGGTGTAAAGTTATACTACCTCCGTTTCAGGAAAATAGTTACTATCACTTTTTCAAATTGGCCTATTTTTAGACTAAAATGAAAAAGTGATAGTAACACTTTTCCAGAAACGGAAGAAGTATTTAGTAACTTAAATCCCAACCCAAACACAGTCATACATCAAATAGGTTACTATATTACCTTGCATCATTTAGATATTGTTTCTGATAACAATCATACTTTACATCATTCCATTACAGTTAGAAATACTCTTAAACAGTGTTTGGCAGCCTCCTCCTATGACTATTTATAAAGTTAACATTGATGCTTCCTTCACTCCTCATTATTTACTGGCTGGAATTGGAATTATAGTTAGTAGAAATCACGCAGGACAATATATGGTGGGAAAAAAATCGTAAAGGGAGCAATCAATGCTCATCAAACTGAAGCCTGAATTTTGTTAGAAGCTATGGAAATGGTGACTATAAATGGTTGGTCTGAAGTGGTGTTTGAAACTTATAATCTTAATATCAGTTCTTATATTAATAAACAATCTTGTTTTCCTCCTTGATGCTTTAGCTAAAGCTGCTGGAAAACATAATCTCTGTGGGGAATGGTGGTTTAATCCGCCTGATGTTCTAATTCCTTACTTAAAAAAGGATGTAACCAACTCTTCTGTGTAATATATTGTTCACAAAAAAAAAAAAACTCATTGCACCACCACTTCCAGCTGCGATACGCCAACAGAATATACGAGATACGACAATAAAGGTATGTTCAAAACTTCGAATCCCAACACGTGGATGGTTATAATTTAAGCGTCCATTTCAAGCGGGATGTAATCTAACGATTAATATTAGTCGCGTTGAAAGAAAGCGATGACCCCCAAAACCCTTCCTTTAATTTCTCTACCTATATATTCAGAAAACCCTTTTCCTCCCCCATTTATTTCAGTTCTCTCTCATCATAACTCTTTCTCTATTTACGTTCAAAATCTAACTCTCTTCTACCAAACTAAAACCAGAGAAGAAAATAAAACCAGAGGCGGCGATAATGGTAAAAACCTTTGTGTTGCATTTTCTAGGGTTTAAGTGGCGGCAATTAGAGGCGGCGATACTGATTTGTGCTTTTTGTTTTGAAACAGGCGCTTCCGAATCAGCAGACTGTGGCTTACCCTAGTTTCAAACTAGTTATCGTTGGTGATGGTGGAACTGGTATATGATTTTTTTTTGTTTTTGTGGGATTTTTTAGGGTTTATTATAAACATGAGATCTGATTGTGGTATGTTCACAGGAAAAACTACTTTCGTGAAGAGACATCTCACTGGGGAATTCGAGAAGAAATACGAACGTGAGTATATTAAGATCTCTTGATTATTATTATTATTATTATTATTTATTTTTTTATTTGATCTGTGGAAGAAGGTATTGATTTCTGAGATTTGTGTTTTTTTTTCGTTTGTTGTTGTAGCTACTATTGGTGTTGAAGTTCATCCTTTGGATTTCCACACTAACTGTGGACCGATTAGGTTTTACTGTTGGGATACAGCTGGTCAGGAGAAATTCGGTGGGCTTCGAGATGGATATTAGTAAGTTTTCGATTAAAAAATCTTTCATTTTGCTTTGGTTTGTGTTTTGTGTGTTAAGATGATCATGTTTTTACAGTAATCAGTTTCATCTTGCTTTTAGTAGTTTGTTGTTTCATTTAGTTTTAGCTTTAGCTTTTAAGATTGTAATGAATCTTCATGTTTTACATTTAGTCAGTTGTTCAAGCTATGAAATTGCGTCTATATTATGATGGTTGTATTCTAAGTCTTTGATGCTAGGGTTATTGTCTAAATGCTGTTTCTTTGGACTATTGAGCATGCATACTTAATTTGTAAATGTTATTTTTGCGGAAGAATCAACCAACATTACATTGACATGATATACTTACGAAATTAGGGCTAGTGTTTTGTTTCCCTAGTACAAAATTAGGCTAATGTGACAGTTAAAAATCCTGTTGTCAATTATAAATCGATTGTTTTGAACCTGTTACTTGTATTCCCTGTGATGCTTTCTCTATTTCTCATCTGTGAGATGTGATTTCAACTAAAGACATGCTAGTAAGCTGTGTATGTAGACCAGTATGCCACTGCAATTGGAGTTAGCCGTATTCTTTTGGCTTTTCCACACTTAACTTGAATCTTTCTGTTTCATGTAGTATCCATGGACAGTGTGCTATAATTATGTTTGACGTCACTGCCCGTTTGACGTACAAGAATGTCCCGACATGGCACAGAGATCTCTGCAGGTTTGTTCTGTTGTTAAACTCCTGTTTTCTCTAAAGAATTGATATTGGTGGATGTCAGATACTAATGCAGTTAAATTTACATGGTTGCTATTGTAGGGTGTGTGAAAATATTCCAATTGTTCTTTGTGGAAACAAGGTTGATGTCAAGAACAGGCAAGTGAAAGCCAAGCAAGTTACTTTCCACAGGAAGAAGAATCTGCAATACTATGAGATCTCTGCAAAGAGTAACTACAACTTCGAGAAGCCTTTCTTGTATCTTGCCAGGAAGCTTGCAGGGTACTGTTATAAACTATAAACCTCCTTTTGCTGCCTCTTTAAGTACTCCACCAACCTCTAGTTTATCATAATGTTACTAATATACTGTGCGATGCAGTGATGCCAATCTACACTTTGTTGAGTCACCTGCACTTGCTCCCCCAGAAGTTTCAATCGATATGGAAGCACAACAGAAGTAAGTTTTCTATTTGTAGCATATTTGTTTTTCCCCTAGCTAGGCTGATCTTTTTATTATATAGAACCCATGGTTTATTCCATATTTCACAGCTTTCCTTTGCCAAGTCTCACTGCTAAACTTTAAAATGTTCTTTTGTTTCAGGCATGAACAAGAACTAGCTCAAGCTGCAAATCAGCCCCTTCCTGATGATGATGATGAAGCATTTGATTAAGTTTTTACATCAGTGTTCCCTCCTCCCCTTCTTGTGGACCCATTGATTGCAGGGATTTGTTGAGAGTTTAGAGCGTTTAAGTTATGCCCAGATTATGCTGTTTTTTCTTTTTCAGCGATATGGGGGTTTGTTACTGTTTAATGAGTCTGGAACAATATGAGAACTGCTTCTTCTTTCTTCATCCTTGTTCAAACTAGTATCTTTTATAAATGGTATGGAATTGTTTGTTCTGTTCATGGCTCCAGCATTATTTGTTATCATCCTGTACTTGCTCAAGCAGTAGGGGTGTTTAAGAGTTGCAGCTAATTTTTGTTGGTACTTGGTTCTCACGGTGAGCCTATAACTTTTTGCTGCTGCTTTAGGGTTGCTTTGTAGGTTTGTAATCATGAAGTTTCTACATTTCATAACCTTTGAAAATTTATAAGAAAGCCAGTTTTACCGGTGGGAAAGCTGACTTCAGGATGGATTTAAAGAAAGCTTTCCGCTTGTCATTTTTTTTTGAATACATTTTACCATGCCTACATTGATCATACACATATCATGTAATCCTAGTAATTATGATTGTGTGATCAACCTTTTCGATTTGATAACCTGAAATTGTAAACCATATGTCTAGAAAGTCCTTAATTTTTGCCGCATAATTCTCTGATTTAATGATGTTAGCAGTACAATTAAATGTTATTTAGCCGCATAATTCAGAATTGTGGAAACTAGGTTACATAATTGTGGAAACTAGGTTACACAATTTAAAGAAAAAATAAAGTTGTGAATTATATTGCATGAAGATAGTTTAATTAGCTTGAACTCACACTGAAAAAAGAACTTTCTATGGATTTGATAGGAAAAGTAGGAATAAACATAAAGCTGAAATCAACTTGACATCAATCCTCTGATTCAGAACTCAGAAGATCTAAATATCTTTTGATTATACTACTATATAACTACTAGAAAGAGGATTAACAACATAAGAACAATCATCGACCCAAGCAACTTCTTTAAACCATCGGTCGTAAAGCTAACATCGATAGATCCATTGTTTACATAACTGAACCAACGTGTTGGTAGCTGTAAAGATTGGAATGCTGTATAAGCATTTGTAAAATAATCATGGACGTGAATCGTGATGTCCTTTGTAAATAACTAGGAATGCATATAAGAAGACTTTATACTTAAATGTGGGTCAAAGGGAGATATGAAAATTAAAAGATCAAAAATAATTACCGTAAAGGGGAAAGCCTATTGAGTTAAATCCACCCAATATTGACTCGAAGTCAAATAAGCAAGACTGAAGTCAAATAACAAAAACTGAAGTCAACTTTTCCTATAGTAAATGTGGCTTTAGCCCTATCAATTTACTAACCTTTTTGGTTTAGCTGAAATTCCTTATCAAAATCAGGGTCGTCCTTAATATATACAATACCTAGGGAAAAATAATAATCTTAGGGCCTATTTTTTTTATATATATATATATATATATATATATATATATATATATATATA
>JAJJMC010012549.1:2209306-2249509 GCA_023531435.1 Papaver californicum | reverse complement strand
TATATATATATATATATATATATATATATATATATATATATATATATATCAGACAAGGATAAGAATTAACAACTAATATTTATCTTCATCTTAGCTCATTTTTTTCTTTTCAAGTCACTGCTTGTGTCTATCAACTCACTATTCAACTCCAAACAATCCAGCGAGGGTTTCAAACAATTAAGGACTCCATCGTTAAAATACGAATTATTTTTGATGTTCTTGCAAATACTGCTTCCCTTGTTTCTAACTCTACTCTTGTTCTAAATACCTTGCGTGGCCTTGGTTCTGATTATGAACAGTTTGTGACAACTATAATACTAAGTTTGATCCTTTCTTATTTGTTCATCAATCCACCCATGGTATTGTTATCCTACTCCTTTAGTATATGATATTTTGCTAACGAGTAATGATCCAGACTTATTTTCTTTTATTCATGATCTAAACAAACAATTTTCCATGAAAGATCTCGGGGATCTCCATTTTTTCCTCGGTATGGAAGTCACAAAAACTCCAAAAGGTCTCTATTTGATCCAAAAAAAATATACCCTCGACATTCTTAATCGTGCCGATCTTATAAATTCCAAACCTGTTTCGACTCATTCTTCTTCCGGTAGGAAATTATCTATTTTTGATAGAGTGTTATTTGACAATATTATCTTGTATCGTAGTTTGGTAGGCGCTCTTCAGTATTTAACCATGAATTGATTTGACATTATTTTTTCTGTTAACTAGGTTAGTCAGTTTATGCATGCGCCTACTGACGTCCATTTTCTTGCAGTAAAACGCATTTTGCGGTATCTTAAAGGAACATTGGGTCGTGGACTCCATTTTACTTCTATTTTTTCATTTCAGATCGTGTCTTTTGTGACGTTGATTGGGTTGTAGATCCAGATAATCGACTGTCAATTACTGGTAATTGTGTCTTTTTGGATAACAATTTGGTTTCTTGGTCATTGAAGAAACATAACTCAGTCTCTCGATCGAGTACATAAGTTGAGTATCGTGCACTAGCAATAACTGCTGCTGATTAACATGGATTCAATATTTACTCCGTGACTTGGGTGTTTATTCATAGCAACCTCCAATTCTTTTTTGTGATAATGTTAGTGCGACTTACCTTGATGTAAATCCAATCTTAGACTCACAGACAAAGCATGCTCAAATTGACTATCACTTTGTGCGAGAGCGAGTTGCTCGTGGTTCTTTACAAATAAAATACATTTCTACAAGACACCAACTAGCAGATGTTTTCACCAGAGAACATGTTAAGGTAAAACATAAAGCTTTGTGCAACAAGATGTCTTTTTGTGCTCCATATCGTTCAGCTTGAAAGGGGGTGTTATGCGTATAATTAGATATTGGGCATAATCTTTTTTAGACTTATATTAAGGCATCATTCATGTGTATTCTTTACATATTTATCTTGATATCATATCCATGAATATCTCTGTAAATGTACGCCCTTATGGGAAAATCAATATCTATATATCTCTCCTCTAGCCATGAAAAGCAAGGAAGATTTTCACACTTCAGTTCCAAGTAAGAAACTCAATAAAAAAAAACCTAGAAAAACAAATGATTATTTAAATAATTATGTACATTTTAAAATACAAAATATATTCGATGAATCACATATATATGTAAGCATCTTCGACATAATAAAAGATAACTCAGAAGGGATCTCATCAGCTAATTGTTTTAACTCCAACGTCATAACCATTTCTAGCGTTAGTAAAAGAACTGCTACTCTAGATAGCTCCAGAGTTATAATTCTAAAACTTCGTAAACCTAAACCTTGATAAACAAATTCTTCAAATGCGTCAAAGTATCAACCATATCAAGTAAAGGCGTTAACGCATTCTCCTAAAAAAATCATCTAGCCTTCTTATTTTTTGTCAAAAGGTGTCACTTTTCTATCAAGCTAATTCATGGGACTCATAAGTACATATTATGATGTCATATGTAGATGAAGATCAAAGAAGATGCTAGCAAGGTCTGCAGGAACTTGCATGAATGCAACATAGATTAAAAATAATCTATGGACTGATACAATGTACTCCAACCAAAGAAATCATCAACTTCCAGTACAACACTTACTCTCCCAACATATCCCCACAGATTAAAAATATGTTACAAACCAACCTTTTCAACATTGACCGACTCAAACAAAATTTACCAGCAACACCGAGATTTCCAACATGTTGCAATCCTCACTTAAATTACTAAAGCCAAGCTAAAAATGAATCCATTTTCATAGAAAAAGAAGTCGAATTATTGACATACCTTGCGAGTATCATTGGTTGAGCAAAAATTGAATCTGAGAAATTTTCTTCTTGGAAACTCTAAATTTGGATGTAACACACTGAATTTATCATTCTCAAAACTATAAAAAAATATAGCAATTGGGTGGTATTGAACAGGTACAATACTTGTAGACATGACTACAGTCTACAAACATATTCAGAGATCCATACATATTTACTTTTGTAAATCAAAACACTAGAATTGGTTTTGGAGGAGAATCTAAAATTTTCAAGAATTATTTAACCGAATGAAATGGGAAATAGTATCCTTTTGTTTGAGATAGATGGAATCTAATCTCAAAAAAGGTTATATACAGGTAACAAAAATATTGGCGCATAAGGTACAAGATATATAAAAAAAAAACAGGTTGTGGACTAGTTTTTTTTACGGTCCTTTTATTGTTTCTCTATAGAATATTGACAAGGCGGGAAAAGGTTTTTTTTTCTTATAAGATAACTGTGTCTCAAACTAGCCTAGTTTTCTTTTGCTGGTCTTCTTGTGCTAAAAAAAAAGCACTCACGCCTTTGCTTACTGAAAAAATAAGGTTCTAGGAAAAAATAAGAAGAAAAACAATGATCCAAGGAAGATCATAGAAATTTATATATACTAAAAGTTCCGTAGATTCATATTACCTAATTACAGAGAATTACAAATGTCTCGTTATAATGTATTGTTAACCAACGATAGACCATCGAACATAGCATAGATGTGGCATAAATGACATTTTTTTTCAAACTATGCCACCACAAATATGGAATACAATGGGTCAGGGATCATCATCAACAATGCCATCAGTTAATTACACATCGAGATTATCTTTTTCTCCTTTTATGCACCGCGATCGGCGCCAGGGAATCAAGATAGGGATGGGTAGTCTTTCATTTGCATTGTATTGTCATTCAAACAGACATTTATTATATTTGATTTATCTTTTATCTGATTGGAGTTGTCATTTCAAAAGACTTTTCTTATCTTTGCTTTGTCTTTTATTTGCTTTGTGTTGTCATCTCCAAAGATATTTTTAATCTTTGCTTTGTTTTTTATATCTGCTTTGTATTGTTATTTTAAAAAAAGATATTTAATTTTTGTTTTGTCTTTTTATCTGCTTGGTCTTGTCATCTCAACCGACACTTCTTATGTTTGATGCGGCTATTCACCCCACTTGCTTCAACTCATTTAATTTTTAAAATACCAAGAGTGTGTAGTCATATCAACACTCAAAGACTTATCTTAATATTCCTATAAATTGAACACTCGATTCTCCAATTATACAAACCAAAACTACAAACATCAAAAACCACTGGCATCAAAAACATCTAATTCGTAAAGAGCCATCGAACCGGCCCAACCAGAAACTAGAGCTGTATGCATTATATGGACAGAAAGTAACCGGCCGATCCCACTCTGAATTTCGATGAGGATTCCAATAGAAGTCCTTCCATTTCGTCTGTACTATGAGAATATTATGCTTGTTATTCTTCTATTTCTTCTTTTTCTTTTCTTTTTCTTTTTCTTATTCTTCTTCTTCTTTTGGTGACGATGATAATAATAGTTTGTACCCATCAGACGAAGATTTAGTTACATTGAGCCAAAATAACCAAGCAGTCACTTTGGGATTGATTGTTTCAATTATGAACTGGCCTCATACTCGTATCCAAATACCAAGAGAACGTGGGCCCGGTGCAATACTTCTCTGGAAAGATTACTTTTGAAAAAACCCTACGTTTCACTTAATGTATTTCGTAGAAGATTTAGAATGCAGCGAGAATTGTTCAACTGTATTTTGGGAGATGTCGTATCAGTAAATAATTATTTTGTTCAAAAAAAGATGCTTGTGGCGTTCCTGGATCAACCCCTCATCAGAAAGTTACAACAGCAGTACGAATGTTAGCTTATGGATATGTAGCCGATGCAATAGATGAGTATTTACGCATTAGAGAAACCACTTTTTTGGAAACAACTCGTAGGTTTTGTAAGACGATTGTGCATTTGTATGAGAAATAATATTTGCGCATACCAACTGAGCGTGATGTTGAACTGTTGCTTAAGGAGAACAATGATAGGGATTTCCAGGGATATTGGGTAGTGTAGATTGCATGCATTGGAAATGGGATAAATGCCCATCGACGGAATCAAGGGCTTACACTGCGTACAAAGGGAGTGAAAGTATTGTGTTGGAGGCAGTGGTGTCATATGATCTCTGGTTTTGGCATGTATTTTTGGTATGCCCGATTCAAACAATGATATTAATATGATGAACCGTTTTTATAATTTTAAAAACTTATCAACGGGAAAGCACCACCAGTGAACTTTGTGGTAACCGGACATCCATATGATATGGGATATTATCTTGGTGATGGCATATACCCAGAGATGGATACTATTGTGTCTATTAAACATCCAGATTCCCATAAAAACAGAAATTTTCAGCAATGCAAGAGGGTTGCCGAAAAGATGTAGAGCGAGGCATTGGTGTACTGCAAAATCAATTTGCCATCGTCAAACAACCTGCAAGAATGTGGAATCCAGACGTACTTGCATATATCATGAAAACTGTTATCATTTTACATAATATGATAGTGGAGGATGAGCGTCTACCCGGTGATTGGCCACATGAATATGATCAACGCCGCAACCATGCACCGGTAAGACAACATAATGCTGAACTTTCGAGAATGAAGAGTTGAGCAACCCCGACGTGCAGTACACAACAAATATACGCATATTCGTTTGCGAAATTACTTGATAAAACACTTATGGTCAA
This sequence comes from Papaver californicum, assembly GCA_023531435.1. Classification (NCBI taxonomy): domain Eukaryota; kingdom Viridiplantae; phylum Streptophyta; class Magnoliopsida; order Ranunculales; family Papaveraceae; genus Papaver; species Papaver californicum. The sequence continues at coordinate 2,244,441 of JAJJMC010012549.1, read as the reverse complement.
ATTTTGGTGGCGAATAATATTTTCGAAACCATGATGATAGGTTTTGTGGATATATCTCTTGTAAACCCGCCCGAGACACCACTCGGCCGCCAGGGGCACCTAGGGGTTTAAAGGCTTGCTGCACATGCTAAGTGCAGCCGCGATGCCTGCGAAAGTGTGTTTAGGTTAACTTTTTAGCTCTTGTATTATCAATATGCTTACTATGTTGTAATGAATAAATTAAAGGAAGTATAAAAAATAACCAATATCACTTATTCAGAACAACAATACATCATTAGTTGTTAAGATATCTCATTTTCGCAGGAGTCGAGGTTGCACTTAGTACGTGCAACAAGCCTTTTAACCATTAGGTGGCCCCAACGTACGAGTTATGTCTCGTGAGGGTTTACAGAGAGATATACCCACAAAAACTATAATCAAACCTTTAAAGAGTGGTACGACGCCCTGGATGACGATCTAAACATCTTCGAAGAACAATCAACACAAAAGGGTTATATTTTTCCATCACCCTTAGGATCTCGAAATGAGGTTGGTACCTGAAATATGAACCTTTCCATCTTCTCCATTTCTCCAGAGATATCGCAACAACTTCATCATCAGTTTCATTCATAATTCTTCTTTCATTCACCTAGCGGTTAAAGTTGAAAATTGTTGTATTGCCCTATCTATTTCCTGAAATCGACAAAAAATGCCTGCTCTGTTCCGGTTATTGGGTTACCGGTTTCATTACAGAAGTTAGCATGGATATGTTCTAACCATTCCATGCCCATTGAACCATCCATCCGACGTTCATGACCCCTTGTTGGATAATATAATTCTATGTTTCGACAAAGAGATAAATCTTCCTCTATGGTAAAATTATCAGCATTAATACTAAAATTTTGGTAAGCCATAATTTTAAAACGGAGAGATAAAAATAATCTTTGAATTAGGTTATTTGAAATATGGCAGGTGTGGTTTCCAGATGGGAACAAATGGGTATATATAGGGCCTTTTTTGAATAAAAATAATTTTTCGATTTTCAATAAAAGATTAAAGCATGATATTGAAATAAGTGACGACTCTGTTCTGTTCTAGCCTAGTGGGTAATTAGTAACAGTCTATTCAATGGTAGGATAGAACGACCTTGGATGCCTAATCCTCTTCAGTGTTCGGTCCGCGTGCAATGACTAAAGCATGATATGTAAATAAGTGACGAGTCTCTTTTTTTCGAGACTGGTGGGTCCATAATAACAGTCTATGGAATCCAACGCTTCAATTATTTACTTTGTCAATCTGAAAAATTTAAACAATCTCACTTATCTACTCATGTAGGAGACGAGTAGATATGCTAATATCATGAATTTCTAGTCTTTTATCATGTTGATGTTAATGCGAAAAAAATAAGTTGTGGGTATAATTTTTCATCTGGCTTACTTGATTACTCGAAATTTAAAGTTTTCATTAATTCAAACAAAAGTTACATTGGAAGTTCATTAACATTTAAAATAACACTATTAGTTCAAAACTAAAGTAGAAATCTTAACCTCTTAATACAGTTCTGACAAATAAATATGTAAATTATTAAAGTAGAACTTAAAGCTGCCAATCCATTAATAATCATAATAATTAAGGTTTCAGCTAATCCGAGAACGCTTTAAGCTTGACTTCTCCTTCTCTGCAAAATATATGTCTTTCTAAGTTCGATGTACTTTTTTGTTACGACATCCAACCCGGAGACATCCATCATCATTATGCGAAACTCGTTGTCTGTTTCTTTCTCAGCGTCAAGTTTTTCTTTCCTAGCTTGTTTTGCTGCAAAATTTGCCGAAGACTCAGCTGGTTTTGCTGCAAACTCGGATTCCCTCTGCGCCATCTTCATTTTTGTTTGTTCTCTGTAATTGGTATTGAAGTTTTGTTGCTCTTTAATAATTATTTCCATCATTTCATGTTGGTCACTGGATTTTGCTCTCCCTGTTTTCTTCAGTCGTTTCACCTCTTTTTTTCCCATATGATGGTTATATGTGTTAGGTATATCTTTTATTTCTTCATCCCCACTGGAATGGTCTTGGCTTGTTTCCAGTTTTTTCCAGTCTTCCTCGCCACTTTCAGAATCTTCTTCAGCTTGTGATGAATCGGAAACAACTGTCGATCGTCGTGAATATTTGATATTTTCTAACATAATTGCGTAGCATTCTTCATGCTTAAATATTTTTCCACCATTAACTTCCTTGAAAAGCTTCCTTACTTCTTCAATATGTTATTGTTATAAAAAAAGTTTAATGGATGATATACAATTTAAAATAATAATATACGGGATAAATTAAACTGGTACTTACCTTTGATTCGGGACCCCATCCAGTATGGTGTTCACGTTCCACTTTCGCCTCTTTTACATAGTAAAGCGCCACATCTTTACTTATTCCCTGAAATCGTTTCTGAATGGAGGTCCAAATGCACTCCGGCATTGTAAGTATGGTATGACTTCTTTCATCCCACGTAAGATGCGAGACCATAACTTTTCTTCTGATTGATCGGAACCAACACTACAATCTTGAGATATTGATAAATGAATTCTACACATCGCTACATCTTCAACTGTAGAAAAATTTGGACCTCGAGGTTTTGGTGTCATAATTCAAAGTAATTTGAAAGACAAATATAAGAAACTAGTCAAATTTTTCTCGTATACAAATGAAATGGGTTAGTAGTATATGAAATACTCAACCGATTCATTTATATAGGTATACCAAAAGATAGATGTTACAACGGTAAGAAATAACCAGGCGTTCGTATACACCACCGCCCACACAGGCGCAAGTTTGGATAACGCTTAAGACAAACATACAGATAGTGCACGCCCAAGACAAGCGTTTGCTTGGTTACCGCCTACACACCAATCGCGCTCTTAGACATACGCCCCGGCGGACGTGCTCCTGTGTTGTCACCCAATACAGGCGGACGTGTAGTTCACGCCTGGATAATGAGACGTGCGGCTAGGTTAACACCTAGCACGAGACGCATATCTAAAGCCACGCCTGGCACAAGGCGCACGACTAGGTTCACGCTCCACCATATTATGGTTTGGTCCCGTTCTGGGATCAATTTTGATCACAAACAGTAAAAATACTGGACCAAAATCCCAATACACTCGCACCACTGTGATTGATTTTGGGCGGAGCAAAGTTCAAATTTGAGTTTGGTCCAGGTTTTGATCGTCCCACTGTGGATGCTCTGAGACATATCAAGAAGATCTTTATCACCCGGCGTTAGAGAAATTATTTTTATTTTAGTTTAATTTGTAACGGGTAGCTGTAAAACAACCTGGTTGCGGTCTATCAATCAACTCATACTTGTGCAGAGTTTCATACCTATAACTAAAGGAATAGTCAACTTATGGCCAAGCATTTGCGATGATAAAGTTCAAGGATTATGGCAACATCCCTATTTTTTCTATTAAAGTCATTAGTAGCGCAAACCAAGTCATTAGTAGCACAAACCATTTGTCTAGACCAAACTAGGGTTATCAATGAATACCCAATTACCCAGAAGTTGGTGAATCTATACCAAACCATGGTTATTAATGGATACCCAATTACCCATAAGTTGGTGAATCAGGTCCTGTTCCGGGTTGTAAATTTGGACCCATTAACAATAACGGTACCTGACGGGTACAATAGTTAGGAATCGATAAGCTTTTGGGTCCTAATGGGTATTACCCGTCGGGACCCGAATATTTGTTATTTATTTGTTAATTTTACCCAAAAATCAAAAATTTATCTAGTTTTGTTTGGATTTTTTTTCCTTTTTTTTACTTTTTTTCTTAGATTTAATCTTCAATTGAAACATTTACATAGAAATAACAATAACTTTATAAACAAAATTATTAAATTCAAGCTAACATAAAGAATATAAAAAAATATTAACAAAAAAATATAATTAATTTTAAAAGATCTAATAAAAAACCGGACCCGACGGGTGATTCCGGATCCAAAACCTATCTTTTTTATCGATTCCGGTTTTGGGTAGCGGTATTAGGGGGTAGCGGACCCATTGACAGCCCTAGACCAAACCATCAAACGGATTAATTTGTTCGTTTTATCTTAACCACCAGTAACCAGGTCCATAATGAGGTCCAAACTAGATTGGTTACTAACCAGCTCCATGTATTTAGTCTGTCTATGCATACTACAAATATAACGACATCAAATGTTTTCAAGGAGTTAATATTTAACTAAGTCACTAACATATTGATCTAAGGGACGGTCAATAAGTGGTTCACCTGTCGATTTAGAAAGAGGCTTTCACCAGATTGTTGTTGAATATACATCACTTATTCTGAGGATGGTGTCTATAATATAGATAATAGGATATGTTGTTTCTTGATTCCTCCGTAGAACCCTTCCTATTAATCTACAGGCTACAGCAAACAGTTGAGAATCTAGGAAAAGCAAGTGGAAAGCTATAACTAGAAACTGTCAGAATGAGATATGGAACAAGTAGTTTGGATCAAATGTGAAATAGAGAGACATTCAAAGAGGGATCTTTTTCTTCTGTACCAGCTCCTTTGGTCAATCGAGGTTGGCGCGTAGATAGTAGTTTGGATCCCTAAAAAATATTGTTTTTGTGTCTGAAAGATCTGTTTTCTCTAAAATTAGGCTTTTTGATGCTTGGGATATTGCTTTTATAGAACCAATTGCTGCATAGAGCTGAAAATAGGAGACAAGTTATTTTCTCATGGAGTAGAGTATAAAGTTCACAAAAAATAGGAAATCATAATATAGGTCGGGTAGACCGTAGAGAGGTATATAGTTGACAAAAAATTACAATTATCTCTGCTACAGGCGGCATCAAGATCGAAGAGTAGGTGTTCTTTTGTAGAATAGAATCACAATTCAGAAGTCTTAATATTAAAAAGAATTCCAAACTGAGACGAGTTTAATCCATCATGTGCGCAGTAAAAAAAAACAATTTACAGAGTGACCCTGGTTATGAAGTAGTGTATTCCACAAAAAAAATGTCACTGAGCAATGGATTCAAACAAAGTATTTAGCGTCATGGTTGTTAATCCCAGGGACTGATGTGACCAATTTGACAAACTGGTCCATTACTAGCACTGATTTCTCCCTCTTGTAAAAATATCAAATACTATATTTTTCAAAAGCCAAATGAGAACAAAACAAACAAACATCAACCAATGAACAATTGCAAACTGCAGTAAAAGTATAAAACAATTGCAGATACTCTCAATGGAGAATATCCGAGATAGATAATATAAGTATTTGATCGGTACCTCCATGAGCATGAGCAATTCTCAAAATCTTCTCAAATCCCAACTCTAAGTCTTGAACCGGCACAAAAGCTGGTTTCCCAAGCTCAAAAAACGTGAGTGTATAAAATCATTATAATATTCTTATATAAGGTGTGTAGGCATACAAATATAGTAGCCTCGTTACAGAAAAGTGAGTGCAGTAAATATGTACTAAAAGACAACATAGCATAATGACTACGCTAAAAGAAACTACCCTAAAAAATTGAAAATGTAATCTCTGATAAATCTAAAAAAGATGTTTTCAAATTAAAATGAATTTAGTATAAAAAAAGCATCCAACTGTGGCCATTTTTTGATGTGAAATTTACATTCCCATATCTTGAGATGTCCTCCCAAATCTGTAGAGCAAACAAAAATCTTGTTAAAACCATGTGTAATCATCGTTTATGAGACATACCAAGAAGATCTTCATCACCCGGCGTTAGAGGAATTATTTTTATTTTAGTTTAATTTGTAATGGGTAGCTGTAAAACAAGCTGGTTGCGGTCTATCAATCAACCCATACTTGTGCAGAGTTTCATACCCATGACTAAAGGAATAGTAACCTTATGGCCAAGCATTTAAGATGATAAAATTCCAACCGTAGTGAGCATTGTGGGAATTAAACAAACATGAGCAACTGCCTTACACCCTCACACTCACCTTTGGTCTCTACTATCTAATCCTCTACCATATCTTTCTCTCAAATCTCATGGTTTTGTCTCCTTTCTCTTTTTGACAGTTCAGACCCTCTCTAATTCCAGCTCACACCCACTAACCCCTTACCAACTTCTCAATTGCTCTTACTATGAAATCTTTATCTTCTTAAATGTGACTCAAAAGCAATGTAATACCTACTTACATTCACCATACTAGAATCAAGTGACATACTTTTCCAACCATTGATTAAAAATATACATATGACTAAGTCAACCAAGTTGGTGGTTTAATATGCTTAAAATGTAAGCAGTTAGATCTAGTCATCTGGACCTCGAGTTGAAGTACTATTAATTAAATATGAAGAACTAACCTCGAGTTGCTCATACAATCTTCTCTGGACCTCCATGTTGTAACCTGGTTAATTATGTTCCCAACAAAATTGAAGAATGAATTAGGGGGTGGATAGATAGAAACGACTCGCATTGTCCATGAGATCCTAAAAAACAACACGCGGTCAGCATAACGAGAGCATGGAGGTTAACTGAAAGTACATATGAAACCATGATATATACATTCAATTAACACAGTAGAACTAAAATGTACTCAAGCATATAATTATGCATAATCCCTCATAGATAAAGAACAAAAGGTGATAAAGATATGCACTCAAACAACACGGTATAGCATTTATGCACTGTGACGTTCTCCGGAGTGCAGCGTTTAAAGGAGCATTTTCTTAATTGAAGTCTATATGTTCCTTACAAAGCTCAACTCATTCGCAGTATATAAAAAATGCACTCATTTACAGTATATCAAAAATACACTCAACACAATATATCAAAAATGCACTTAAAGGAAATTATCATTTACCTTTTTATCAATCTTCAAGAGATTAGTCATCTTGTTTTCTTCGACAATTTTGATAATTGCAGCAACAATCTCATCTTTTGTGTGTACAAAATTTTCAAAGCGAGGAAGAGGAATGTGTGACCGGCTCAATCTCCCGACCACCTAAATCTGCATTAGGAAAGATTGAGAGTATTTTTGATTTTTGATTTTCTAATCGTAGTTTAGGTTGCTATGCACGTGAAGGAGAGAAGGTAGGTATAAAAGGGAAGAAAGACCTAGTAGTAGGGGATCTCTCTTTTATACTTACCTTCTCTCCTTCACGTGCATAGCAACCTAAAAAGAAAACTCCAATAAAAGTCGTCCCTACTTCACGTGTTTCAACCCTAGGCTTAGCTTCCCTTTCCAGCCTACTCTACACCTAGCTGTCTCTCTCCTGACTTCTAGCTTCTTTCTCACTTTCTTTTAATCATCACAACTACCCCTCACCTAAAACAAAAGCCAAGACTCTTAGCAACGTCATACCTCCTAGAAAAAACCTAGCCCACCTCCAAATCGTACTCTAGCTTCTCTCTTATACTTTTTTTCTTTCATTCCACGTCATTTTCCTCTTTTCTTTCACACTCCTTCGATGCCAAGTCTCCATCATTTATTTCTCCTTTTTCTTTTATATGACCCCACCAACAAGAAGCTTTGACTTCGGTCAACAACAACTCCAATTGGCCTTTTTGTGGCGCACAAACAAGAGCCGTTTTCTTATTTTACCTTCCAACAAGTCTGACAGCCCTTGTGACACTTTTGTCCGTTTAGCCGTATTTAGCTCATAACTTTGGATTTATGTGAACAACCTATTAAAACAATAAAATGGTAAATTAGGAAAATCACAAGTGCTAATAAATATAAATTAGGAGGTAAAATGTATGATTTAAGCGCCTATCATAAAACAAAGTCAAACAAGATACTACTAGATGTTGCACCAAAATACTGTTTTCATAGAGGGTAGGGAGCTAGAGAACTACCGCATTAACGTTCATAATAATAGCAAATTTCTATGACTTTTGATCTTTCAACTGCACATTATCTTCCATATACTTCACAATTTTCTCACGGATCGCTTGGTGCCTCTCCTTGACTTTGAAAAGTATCTCGAAAGTTAGAAGTGTTCGTACTCCTCCAAGCGGATCCGGAGCTTCACAAGACATATTGGTGATCAAGGCACGGTTCAAACCTGTGTTTTCCAGTTTAAACATGCCCTTAATTCTCTTGAGATCGATAGTAGATGTTTTGATTTTACGGACCTCACAATATTCCCCGTTGAATTCAACAACATCCCCAATCTTAAAGTAAAGAGGTTCTTCATTGATTTTGGTATATATCATAGTTCCTATTGTCTTTAGAACCTAGATTATAATAAACAAACAAATAAATAAATAAATGAAAGAAAAAAAATAGTGAATAAACCTAATACCCATCCAGTAAAAGCCATTGTTGTTCCATATACAACAACTTTCATTTCTGGATCAGGAATTACAGCACCAGTTTCTTTCAAAATTTTCTGCAGATGTTGAATAAAAACCTAAAAAATGATTTATTTTTTTGAAATCAGACGAAATTTCAATCAGGATTACAACAAACAGAGATGAGAGTTTTAAGGAGCAGATAGTTACTTGTTCTGACTTTGACTTGATCACCATACTGTGATTCTTCTTTTTCAGTGGTGAGAGTGGCAGATAACAAATACTATTCTTCTGATTCTTCAGTTATAGAACTGGAACATAACCACTAATACTTGGTGTTCTCTCCAATCGCATCAACTGCATAGTAATCTGAAGAAAACCACAAAAAAATGAATTCAATACTAAACCTTAATAATCAGAGTAAGTAGAGATACATTAAGATCAGTATTAAACCGTAATAAGAAGAATAACTTACTCTCTGATACTACTAAGAGTTGAGTACAAAAAGAATTAAAACCTTGAATAGAAAATTGAATAGATGTGTGAAAAAATAATAAGAAATGAATTTTAAAAAAATTAGACGAAAATTTTATCAGTGTTTCAGAGAACCAAAGAAGATTTAAGCGTCGCTTCATTGGTTTCTCACTATAAACGAGCCCATATGGATCCTATACACCCTAATCAAAAGAAAACAACATCCCAAACATAATGAAACCAGAAACAAAAAAATGTACAAATTGGGGGATTTTCTATGATCATCTGAGTAGAAGGAGAGGAAAGAACGTTTTAGGTATTAGAAGGGGAGGAATGGGAAAAACAAGGGATGAGTGGGGTTTAACTTTATATAAGTAGAGAACTAAACATATCAACGGTGAGATTTCATCTAAATTGAACGTCTGAGATTAATAGAACATCTTTGTTGACCCTAGAAAATCGACCACATTCCAGAATTAGGAAAAAGATGAAGGAAAAAAGGGATCTACATAACTCATTTATTAGAATACCTCGTTTAGAATGAGGCAAGAAGAAATACATGAAGATGGGGAAGTAACGTTCCACCAATAGTTAACATCAGCATCCATAGCATGTTGACATAAAGAATGCGCTAAATAATTAACACATTTAGGTAAAACATTAAATTATATATCAGAAAAATATTTGAGTAAATCTCATATCTCCAGTATTATTGATCTGATACTCCAAGGAATATCATTCATTTCTCCAAGAATAACTTTAGTCACATTTACAGTGTCCCCTTCTATAATTATTCTGCTTAGACATAATTTTCTACCAAGTTTCTTAATGTAGATTCTTACTTAAAGCAAAAAAAAAATCTTCAACTTAAACAATTATTTCACATTTGTCACCAGTAAAGTGTTTGGATAACTCCTTATACATCCTTTTTTTTCAGGGGTATAATTGGCAAGCAGACTAGAATATAACATATCTAAAAATCCGTGCATTGGAATTTTATAAATTTTATTTTGTTAGAAAGATATTGAAGAGATCTACACAACGAGTACAAATAACAATATTAAATTTAGATTTTTAATGAAAAAAATTGGAGGTGTTTGTCCTTGTAGGCACAAATTTCGAAAATTGGATACACAACCATTATGCAGCCACCACAAAAGTTGAATAACACATTATGCAACCCCCACAAAGGATGCATAACACATTATGTAACCATATTCTGGTTTATGCATCCACTAATTTACATTTGCAACCACTAAAATGACGTATATGCGTAAAAACATCATTCCAACAAAAAAAAGATGTTATAACGAATTATGGAGCCACCATAAAGGATGCATAACAGTTTATGAAGTCATATTTTGGTTCATGCATCCACTAATTTGGTTATGCAACCACTAAAATGATATATATACCTCAAAAATAACATTCCAACAAAAAAATGATGTATAACGCGTTATGCAGTCAATTTTCTCGATTGCATAACAGGTTATGTAGCCATTTTTTGGTTGATTTTAGTGCTAATAAATAAAGTTGATACATAATGCGTTATGCAACAAATTTATCGAATGCATAACAGGTTATGCATTCATTTTCTCGTATGCATAGTAAATGATGCAGCCATTTTTTTATTTGTCTGCTAACAAAAAATTGCATAATACGCTATGCCGTTATTTTCTCGACTGCATAACAGGTTATGCAGACATTTTTGTAGTTGCATAACATGTTATGCAGACATTTTTGCAGCTGCATAACATGTTATGCTGCCATTTTTTGGTTGATTTCAGTTTAAGCAAAAAAAAATTGTTGCATAACGAATATGCAACCATTTTTTCGGATGCATGACATGTTATGCAACCATTTTTGTAGTTGCATATTATGTAGACATTTTTATAGCTGCATAGAAGATTATGCAGCCACTATAAAAAAACAAACTTATAAAAATCTTTCAATTACAAAGAATGATAGGTCTTACAATTAGAATATCAAGAGTGAAATTACAAACAAAAATAAGCCATGTTACCATGTAAGTGTAGTTTGAAGACCATTTAGAACACTGGTTTATCACTTATAAGTTTATGAAAAATATATGAATCTTGTAAATGAGATAAGGGGAGAGTTTCAAAACCAAAAATGAAGTTATCAAGGCTTTTGTTTGGCATGAGATGGTAAATGAGTAACTTCTCTTCATCTTTGATGCATAAACCAAGGCGCCTTACAAAACTCATGTGTTGGAGGTTAGCCACTAATAAGACCTCATTCTTTTACTCTTGTACACCTTGTCCAAAGTTACTAGAGAGCCTACTTAATGTTGTTTCTTGTCCATCTGGTAGCCTACCCTGTGTAGACATTAACAGTTATGACATTAGACTCTTGACATTTTGTTATAAAGTAATTTACAGTTCTTGGTATGACATTCACCTTTTAAAGATGGATGCATAACCTTTTATGCACCCTTTCAGTTTGATGCATAACTTGTTATGCATCTACTTTAATATGCATAACATGTTATGCACCCTTTAAAGATGGTTGCATAACCTGTCATGCACCATTTTAGTTTGTTGCATAACTTGTTATGCATACTTTCGGTTTGCTGTTTAATTTTTTTATGCTGCTACCTTAATCCGTATAACCTTTTATGCACTCTTTAAAGATGGATGCACCATCGAAAAGAAAAATGATGAATCAACTCATATATACTTTACAAGGTGCAGGCAGATGTGGTGTACGAGAACCAAAAAAGATGCTTGTAAATACAAGTATATTCAATAGTCATAAACTTAAAATACTTAAAGTGAGAACACCCTTATCAATGGAATGATAGATAAACATGCATTAGCAAGTGCAAACATAAACTAAAATGACAAAAAATGTGGAATGAAGATTTAAGTAGTTAGATAGCTGTTCGAGTGATTGTCTATCTTTTATTTTGGATTATTATATGTTTATTTTGGATTACTATATTTTAGAGGTAAACTATATTAAAACAACCTTACTGTTTATTTTAATGTACTCTTGGATTTGTGAAAAAACTTACTGTTTGTTTTTACTTTTTGTTAAATTTATCTGAGCCTGGATTTTTTCTTATTGGAAATTAGGTCTTACAACTTGATCTATCGGGCCATTGCTTGCCTGGTTATATCTTGCATGAAACATTGGCTAAGTAACCAAATAGTTTGCCTACATTATCAGGAACATCATGAATTGTGCATTTGATACGGTTTAAACCGTATAAACCCGAAACCGAACCATCCGACTCGGTCCGATTTAAAACCGACTCGAATTACAGCTGATTTGGTTTGGGTTTTGAGTTTTAAAAACCGACTATTTTGGTACTTGGTTTTGGTTCAAAACCGAATCGACCGTCCGATGTGCAGCCCTATACAGACACGACAAAAGATGCATGACGAATTATATAGTCACCACAAAGGATGCATAACTGATGCAACGGATAAAAAAGAAAAGAAAGAAAAGAGAAGTTTTGTTCATACTTCAAATATTCCTAGGAATATCGACTATGAACAACGATAATTATTTAGACTTCGGTTTCCCTACTTTAAATAATAATCAACTAAACTTGAACAAGTTTAAGAAAATAATTCTTATTAATCAAATTCAACTGCTTAAAACAATATATGGAGGACTCTTTTATAGACTTGGGGAAAAACCCTAACTTGCTAGTCAAGAAATGATGAAAAAAATCGTAAACCGACTCAAACACTAATTTGCTATTTTTGGCAAATTTTGGTCGACCAAAAATAGTGAAAGTAATCATAAAATAAAACTATTTGCCGCAAAAGGTGACCCAAACGGACTCCTAACGAAGAAGTTATTAACAAAACAAAAAATTTCCTAAAATAGCAAAAACGCCTGTTTGAAGCCCTAAACGATGAAATTTGGCTGAAATATGAAGACCATGCAAAATTACATATCTTGATCGTTGGCCCTTTTCCAATCAAAATGGACCCCTCTTGAGCTAAATTACGACACTCGGGTCTTTAGCCTCCAAATAGGCTATAGCCTGCTCATCTGCATCATTCTTCTGGGGTTAAGAGAAATTCGCCCTCAAATTTTCTTGGTCATCATCAGAATTATCACTATAATACGGCACCAGGTGTTTGACATTAAGAACATCAGAAGTCCGGATGTGACTTGAAGCTTTAACTTATAGGCATTAGGATTAATCTTCGCGATAATTTCCAAGGGACCAATCTTGCGTGCCTTCAGTTTGTTATACTCGCCAACAGGAAGACGATCCTTTGTCAATATTGCCCACACAAAATCTCTTACTCTAAAATCCACAACTCTACGTTTCTTATCTGTCGCCTCCTTATACCTCTCATTAGCTCGAAGCAACTGTTTATCAGCCAACTTGTGAACCTGTTGCAACTGTTGGATACGTTCTTCAGCACGAACTTCAATTCTCTTCAGATCGGGAACAAGTGCTAAATCTACTGGTGCTCGTGGGTTGTAGCCATAAAAAACCTCGAACGGACTCATACCCAGACTACGGTTTACTGAACGATTAAATGCAAATTCAGCTTGGAAAAATTTCTGATCCCAACTATTCGGATTGTCTCCAACCATACACCATAGTATATCACCCAGCGAACGATTCACAACTTCTGTTTGGCCATCACTTTGAGGATGATACGCACTACTGAAATTAAGCCTTGTATTAGCTAATTTCCACAAGGTTTTCCAGAAATAACTAAGGAATCTTGTGTCTCGAGCACTAACAATTGAACATGGCAATCCATGTAGACGATACACTTCACGGAAGAACAATTCAGCTACCTTCAGTGCATTAGTAGTCTTCTTGCAAGCAATAAAATGAGACATTTTTAAAAAACAATCAACAACTACAAATACTGAATCATGTCCCCTCTGAGTTCGAGGTAAACCTAATACGAAATCCATGCCCAAATCTGTCTAGATTTGACTTGGAACTTTCAATGGCATGTACAACCCTACATTAATTGCTTTTCCTTTTGAAACTAGACAGATTCGACATCTATCCATGATTGTTGGCCAGTAATATGACTTCGAAACAAGTTGGAAAGTCTTATCCCTTCTCATGTGCCCCTCGTCATGTAACTCCTTAATAATCTTCAATCGGAGACTAGAATCAGGAATACACAATTGGTTACCTTTGAAGAGAAATCCTTCATGCATAAGGTCTCACTTCGTTTTCCTGAACTGATATCAGCCACAATCTCCGCAAAGTTCGGATCGGTTAGAATATGGTCAGAATATGAATCAAAATCTATTACCTTAGTTCGCATGGTGTTGAGTGATGTGATAAAATATAGTGGTAAAGAGAGTTCGTTACCAGACTTGTGAAGATAATGATTTTAGAAAATAATAGACTTAATCTCATTAAATAAAACAAAGCAAAATAAACTAGAGATGATTTAATCAAAGATGGAGAAAACCAGGAATCAGGACTCAGTTATTTTCAACAAATTATGTGATTAATCATGTAATTCTTTTTAAATAAGATAAGCTCAAATATTGACAAAATATGATTTTATGTAAGCAAGCAGAGGTAAATCACAAACATGGGACATCAGAGGTTGTCAACCCAGCATGACCCATCAAACAAAAAAACCACTACTGAATGAAAACCGTTTTTCTATTTCAAATCTATGCAATTTAATAAGTAAAGAATTATAAAGAAATTAAATTAAATTAGACTTACCACATAATATTGAGGGAAAAACCTCCTCCATCATCCCAGTAAATGTACTTAGCTCATGGTGAAGAAAACTTGCTCAAAAGATCTTTTCATTGCTCCAAAAGGTGTTTACAAAGGTGAAATAGATAAAACACAGCTGATTTGGTACGCGTATATGCGTTACATAAGATGGTTCAGCTGTTACAAAAGAAAATAAGCAACATGAAAGAAGAAGGAAGACGAAACAGGAACAGCAACACTTATAAGTGTTGCAGGATCATCTTCTCCGTTGAGCAGCAGCAGGAACAGTCGCCGGAACTTCGATGTTTGCTTCCGGCGATGATTTTTGAGCTTCTCCCACCTGATTTCTTCGGCTTATCTTCATATATATAGGGTCTACAAACCCTAGGGAGAGTTCTAAACCTAATAGAACTCTCCAATCCTCTCAAATCCGAATCAAGGAATGACTCCTTTTTCCGTCCAAATTCACTCCGGGAGCCACTTTTTCCGGCTAAAAACGTGTAGAATTGGTTGTGTTGGTCTTGTATGGATATCTTCTAACTTGTGGGACACTTAGAATCGCAAATCAACACAAAAATTACGTGAAATTCGTTCACAGCAGCTTCTCACGGGATGAACCCGTGTTCCCGATGAGTTGGGCCGATTCGACTCGCTGAGTTGGCCGATCCGACTCGTTCCGATCCTGGGGTGCCCCCAATCCAAAGTGTGGGTGCCTTAATCCATTTTCCCGGTGCCTTTAACACTTTTTGAGCCAATTTTTCCGCAAATGTTTATTTCTCAAAAATACCTACAAAGACATAAAAAGACATATTAAGTGCAAAATCGAGTACTATCCAAGCAGATATTCGGGCGCAATATAGACACAAAAATGTGCCTATCAAATACCCCCAAACTTACTATTTTTCTAGTCCTCGAGCAAACTAATAAAATAAAATCCTAACTCTCTTTCGCAGGAATCGCGACTACATTTAGCATATGCAGTAAGCCGTTAAACCCCTAGGTGTCCCTAGTGGACGAGTTTTGTCTCATGAGGGTTTACAAGAGGTATACCCACAAAACCTTTACTCCAGATTTTAGCAACTCGTGAATGATTAAGGATAGACACTAAACAAGCTATTTAGTTGGCTTACTCAATTCTTCGGCTATGGGAATCATTACCCTATATGAGTCCAATTGCTGTACACGAGTGTTTACTCAAGCATACTAAAATTCATATATAAGACAACAGAGCTCTACTCAGATAATCGTTCAACCACAAGACTCAGAATCTATCAAAGTTCAATCACATGAAAATATTTAGAAGATGAACATAGAAAATGTGAAGGTTGCACGTGTTGACTAAGGTGAACGGTGTTTCCCATATCTGTCTGAAGGTCAGTGCCAGGATGAATCCTAATGGATTGAGATACATGGTCTTAATCTTAATATTAATATCGACTCAACTGGTATATACAAGGGTCCCAGCGACCGATTTATTGAAAATAAAACGATAAATATATTGACAACATGATTGGATCAAATTGAATCCAAGCGCATGATTCTTATCAGCATCTTACGTGATAGTTCCCATGGATCCTGCGTTCCACGCTTGCTTAGGCGACGGAGACAGGGAGAACACACACATATTGCTATCAAAGTGCCAACATTGTTTTTTTTTTTTTTCTTTTTTTTTTCTTTTTTTTCTTTTCGAATAAAGCAAGAATCGGGATTGATCTCAAACACTCTATTTCATCCTAACGGCGATAACAATTTGATACTGGGCCCCACCAAATCACTTAGAGAAACACAAAATTTTAAAAATAAAAACAGAAAGTGATATGGTCGAGATAGACTCCGAGATGTGGTGACAACTATCATGTTATTTCTAACACCTGAACCCTGTTCTTTTATGAATAGACCATTTAACTGGGCACACCAATTCCTATAGAAAAAGAGCTAAGTTTCTATCTACCTAGAATGGTTAGTGTCACCCTGAAGTGTTCACGGGTTTCTAAATTCTAGATCTTTATTATTTTACTAAAAAGTTTCTCCCTTACCCCCAAACTTAAATCAAACAGTGTCCTCAATGTTTCTAAAGATGAATGATTAAAAATATGAACAAGGAGAAACTGTTACCAATTCACGAAAAGGACTTAGGGAAAGATATTACCGTGTTGTAAGAGCATGGGTTACCTCCCAAGAAGTGCTAAGTTTAAAGTCTTCAGCCCGACTAAGGAAGAATTAGTCACCTCATGAAATCATATAGCAATAGACGGAACAACTGTGGGTCGTCTGAATCAAATAATGATATCACAAATAAGAGGAAACTGCAGCAAGCGAAGAAGAAACGAACCGAGCACACTTTCAACCCTCTCTAGTTTTCTGTTTAAGACAACTACTACTAGCTGTGGTTCAGGTTCTATATAAGGGTCTAGATAAAATATTTTCATAGGCTTGATTACCTTGTAGGAAGAATCAACAAGATCAGGTTGTAAAGTCTGGAATAACTCAACTAAGAACTTAGAAGCACATAATAATAACCTGAATAATTGTGGATCTTTAAAATCAATCAGATTTGACCCATTTGTCTCACACAATTGACTACTATGAAGGTGGTCATTCTTAAGCAAATGTGTCGATTCTAATTTCCTAAAGTAATTAGGCTTAGTCTCAAAACTTAATAACTGACACATTTGAAACTCTAACGTTCCCACATATGGAAGAAAATATTTTGGTGGGAAAACAAAGTCAATCTTGGTATTACTACCTAGATAAACCACATCGACCAGAGGATGGGTTTCTAACAACTGAACTTCTTTATGGACATGATTAGGTTCAGGAAACAGTTCTTGAAGATAATCTCTTAATATGGTAGAGGCACAAACATCAAGTCCCAAGTGAGGGACTTCTAAAAGAGTCAAAGGTAAAGCACATGGAGAATGATAATCACCCCCAAACTTAGAATTTTGGGTGTCTCTAGATAGACTAGTCACAATTTCCTTAATTTCTAGATCATCAGATTCTCAAAAATTGTCAATTGCTTCTTCTAAGTTATAATCAAGTGGTGCATCCTCACTCATATTTAAAATCTCTACGGGTCTATCTTGATTATCTACAACTATTGTTTCTAAATCGTTGGACTCTAAAACAGTATTCTCAGAATAAACCCGTTCCTCTAAACCATTATCGGTTTCAAAACAAGAGAGTTCTACATCGTCTAAAACAGTGATATCTCTAGTCAAATCCTCTTCCTTTTGAATAGGTGAATAATCATTAAAATTATTTGAATTTGAACTAGAAATAACACTATCATCATGAAGCACAATTGGAGTGAGAGTTTCCTGATCACTCTGCCTGTATATTTCAAGATCTTCATCAACACTATCATCATCATCATCATAATAATATGAAGATGTTTGAACCTCGTCTAAATAAGTAGTGTTACCAATTCTATCCTCGTCCTCTTGACTAGGTGAATAATTATCAAGGGTAGCACTATATTGGCAATTAAGATCATTTTGAGCAATATTATTATTTGCAGACATTTCATTCACACTTAATACAAACCTTTTTGTACTCTCAGTCAACTCCCTGAGGGATTCTTTTAGAAAATCAAATGGATCATAAGGGTACTGGTTTGCAACTGCTCATGTGATTCTTCTAGAGGCATACTAGGTTCATGGGGAGTACTAGATTGCATCTGCTTTAAGGCATCCCTCCAAGATAACGAACTCAAATCATCATGGGGAGTACTAGATTGCAACTGCTCGTGTGATTCTTCTAGAGGCATACTAGGTTCATGATGAGAACTAGGTCGCAATTGCTCTAGGGCATTCCTCCAAGACAAAGAACTCAAATCATCATGGGGAGTACTAGATTGCATTTGGTTTAGAGCATCCTTCCAAGACAAAGAACTAGAATTTTGCTCACTTTCATGTTCATAAGACGGGTGTATGTACGAATAGTAATTGGGATCACCTTGGTATGGGAAGTAACCTCTAAAAGGTTGGTGGTGGTCCCGACTACTATCCATACCATGATGACAGTATGGATAATGTCTAGTTTGAAATTCAGTCGGATATTCATTGTATTGGTCCTCATAATACCAGTTCGACATTTTCTAACAAAAACTTCCTAATATATACAAAAATAAACTCTAAAAATAAATCCTACCGGAAGGGGTTCTAAACATACACAAGCAAGGCCGACTCAACCAAATCAAACCTATTGAATCTAGCAAACAAAAAGCATGATGGTTCCACTTAGATTGTTTCTAGACCAACTTTTATTCTTTCAAAAGGCTACTAGTTACAATTTTAGCAAACCTCTTAGAGCGATCCGAATTAGATTAAGTCGAAGAGAAACAGGATAAGCTCTAAGGAGCTTTGATAACCCTGTCTCTTTGGCACTTTTCCCTGGGTTACAAGGCGGCTCTAATCAACTTAAAATAATCTTCCTGAACTTCGAGTTAGGCTAATAAAGTAACCAGTACAGTCATTTTGAACGATTTTCCAATAAGCTCGATACCTTATAGGTCTCTTTCTAGTCAAGATTTTAGGCTTAGGTTCGCGTAGGTTTCGTTTTCCTAAGGCGGGCAAGAAGGAGACGGTGATGAAATCCGAAACCTTATCTTATATGGCCAGGCCTTGCCCTTTACTATGCAAAAATTAAAGTCCGTGTTCAGTCCTCAGCATATATGCATACAAAGGCGTCCAGAAAACCCACTGACAGGAGATTCGTGGGTTGGTCGAAGTTTACCTCCCGTACCAGACGGGCGATGAACCGTTGAAGTCGACTCGGGCCACTAATATCCTTTTCAATAGTGTGCGAACCCGAGGGGCCGAGACAATATCGTAATTGTCGTCCTTCCCTACACACAGTTTGATATTTAAAACTACCCTTCCGTAGGGTTTAAAAATAATAAAATGTCCAAAAATGTCCAAAAATAATAAAAAGTCCAAAAAAGTGTCCGAAAATAAAAGAGAAATTACAGAAATAATAAAAACCCTAATACAATTTTTTAAACGAACTAAAACTAAAATAAACTAAAAATCTAATTAAGAAAAATAAAATCTCCGATCTTCTTTTTCGTTTTTTAAGCTTTTCCCTTTAACTCCAAGTCTTTAGCTTTAATTCCAAAACTTTGGCTTACTCCCTTTCGATCCAAAATTCAACATGTAGCAAAAAGAGAAATACCAAAAGAAACGTAAAATAGAACAAAGTAAAATAATAAAACAAAAAATAAAACAAAAAGATAAATCTAAAATCCTAAACCTAAAAACAAGTCCGCGTCGGCGGCGCCAAAAATTGATGTGATAAAATATAGTGGTAAAAAGAGTTCGTTACTTGACTTCTGAAGATAATGATTTTAGAAAATAATAGACTTAATCTCATTAAATAAAACAAAGCAAAATAAACTAGAGATGATTTTATCAAAGATGGAGAAAACCAGGAATCAGGACTCAGTTATTTCCAACAAATTATGTGATTAATCATGTAATTCTTTTTAAATAAGATAAGCTCAAATATTGCCAAAATATGATTTTATGTAAACAAGCAGAGGTAAATCACAATCATGGGACATCAGAGGTTGTCAACCCAGCATGACCCATCAAACAAAAACACCACTACTGAATGAAAACCGTTTTTCTATTTCAAATCTATGCAATTTAATAAGTAAAGAATTATAAAGAAATTAAATTAAATTAGACTTACCACATAATATTGAGGGAAAAACCTCCTCCATCATCTCAGTAAATGTACTTAGCTCATGGTGAAGAAAACTTGCTCAAAAGATCTTTTCATTGCTCCAAAAGGTGTTTACAAAGGTGAAATAGATGTAACACAGCTGATTTGATACGCATATATGCGTTACAGAAGATGGTTCAGCCGTTACAAAAGAAAATAAGCAACATGAAAGAAGAAGGAAGACGAAACAGGAACAGCAACACTTATAAGTGTTGCAGGATCGTCTTCTCCGTTGAGCAGCAGCAGGAACAGTCGCCGGAACTTCGCTGTTTGCTTCCGGCGATGATTTTTGAGCTTCTCCCACCTGATTTCTTCGGCTTCTCTTCATATATATAGGGTCTACAAACCCTAGGGAGAGTTCTAAACCTAATAGAACTCTCCAATCCTCCCAAATCCGAATCAAGGAATGACTCCTTTTTCCGTCCAAATTCACTCCGGGAGCCACTTTTTCCGGCTAAAAACGTGTAGAATTGGTTGTGTTGGTCTTGTATGGATATCTTCTAACTTGTGGGACACTTAGAATCGCAAATCAACACAAAAATTACGTGAAATTCGTTCACAGCAGCTTCTCACGGGATGAACCCGTGTTCCCGATGAGTTGGGCCGATTCGACTCGCTGAGTTGGCCGATCCGACTCGTTCCGATCCTGGGGTGCCCCCAATCCAAAGTGTGGGTGCCTTAATCCATTTTCCCGGGTGCCTTTAACACTTTTTGAGCCAATTTTTCCGCAAATGTTTATTTCTCAAAAATACCTACAAAGACATAAAAAGACATATTAAGTGCAAAATCGAGTACTATCCAAGCAGATATTCGGGCGCAATATAGACACAAAAATGTGCCTATCAAATACCCCCAAACTTATTATTTTGAACTATAACATACAACTCCACATCATAACTACTATAGTTGAGCTTATCACCATTCAACTTATCACTGAAATACGCTACAGTTCATCCTTCCTGACTCAAAACAACACCAATTCCCACCTTTGATACATCACAGTGTAGTTCAAACGGCTTGTTGAAATCAGGTAACACCAAAAGTGGTGCAGTTATCAGCTTTGTCTTGACAGCTTCAAAGGCTTCGTCAGCTTCCTCAGACCATGAAAACTTTCCTCCTTTCATGCATTCATTAATGGGTGCCATAATGGTGCTAAAGTGGGGAACAAAGCGCTGGTAAAAAGAAGCGACACCATGGAAACTCCTTACCTCGTGTAATGTAGTAGGTGTAGTCCAATTTCTCACAGTGTCAACCTTGGACTCATCTACCTTGATTCCATCCTTGATGACGACATAACCGAGAAATAGAACTCGATCTATCATGAATGAACAATGGCGGCAAATAATTTCTCCTTGCGTAGAACTGAGAGCACTTCTCGAAGATGTTGAACAAGCAAGTCCATGTTAGCACTATAAAAAAGAATATCATCGAAATAAACAACCACAAAAAAGGGTCTGAGTACTTGATTCATGATACGCATGAATGTACTTGGCGCATTGGTCAACCCAAATGGCATAACCATCCACTCATATAATCCTTCTCGAGTTTTGAAAGCAGTCTTCCACTCATCACCTTCACGAATTCTGATCTGATGGTACCCACTCTTCAAGTCGAGTTTGCTAAACACCTTCGCTCCACACAACTGATCTAACAAGTCATCCAATTTGGGAATTGGAAAACGGTATTTGATTGTGATTTTGTTGATGGCTCGAATGGCGACACACATTCTCCACGTTCCATCTTTCTTTGGAATCATCAAGGATGGTACTGCACAAGGACTTAGACTCTGTCGGATCAATCCTTTCTGTAGCAAATCTTCCACTTGACGACGAAGTTCTTCATGCTCCTTAGGAATCATTTTGTAATGCGCTTTATTTGGCAAGCTCGATCCAGGAACGAGATCAATACAATGTTGTATATCCCAGAGAGGTGGTAGCTCGTCCGGCAACTCGTTAGGAAAAATATCCATAAATTCCTTAATTAAAGGTTGAGGTGCAATAGGGTTACTACTTTCATCATGTTGTTATTCTTTTCCAATCAACACATACAATTCACCTGCATCTTCTACCTCATCTTCAAACTGCTTAAACGACAAGAGATTGGTAGCTTTTCCAGTAGATGTGTAGGTGCAATCTCTTTACTTTGTACAAGTACTATAAGTACGTCGTTCCATAAAAACTATAGGTATTCTTATACCCGTCATGACTACTTTTCCTATCAAACTCCCATGGA
This sequence comes from Papaver californicum, assembly GCA_023531435.1. Classification (NCBI taxonomy): domain Eukaryota; kingdom Viridiplantae; phylum Streptophyta; class Magnoliopsida; order Ranunculales; family Papaveraceae; genus Papaver; species Papaver californicum. The sequence goes on along the minus strand of JAJJMC010012549.1, from coordinate 2,222,057 downwards.
CGACCCAACAACAAGTGACAAACATCCATACTAGTAAGGTCACATCATATTTTATCTTTATATTTGTTACCAATTGAAAAAGAAATCAAGCAACGTTTGTTTACTTTCAACTCATTCCCTTTCTTAAGCCAAGAAAGCTTTTATGGATGTGGATGTGCCTTGGTTTCCATCTTGAATCGTTTCACGACCTCTTCTTCAACAATATTCTCACAACTTCCAGGATCAATAACTAGACGATAAACTTTTCCTTCGATCGTACATGTCGACTGGAATATATTGTTACGCAACCATCTCTCGCCCTCATCCTTACGTGGAGTGAGACAACTTCGTCTTACTAAAAAGTTCACTCCTTTATCTCCAACAACTACTTCATCGACAGGTTTAAAATCATCCTCATGATCCTCTTCATAGTCAGTTACCCAGTCATCTTCTTCACGGTCGTTTTTAGTGAAATATACCTTGTTCGCTCGTTCTTCCTTTTGACAGTCACTGGCTTTGTGCCCAGATTCTTCGCACTTATTACACCTACCTCAAAAGTGGTAACTGGGGTTTTATTTGGTATTGACGAAGAATTAAGTTTACTAGCAGTACAAGGTGTTAAAGTACTACGACTACTTGCTGGAGATGCTTCCACATTGGTACCCCAATTTAAACTTTTACGCCCTACTTGTTTCTCTATATGCCTTGCTCTATGATGTGCATCCGAATAGAGCAACAATCAAACATGTTGAGTGTATCCTGATATTGTTGAGGGATACCACCTATATAGTGAGCGACTTTTTGCTCATCTGACTCTGACAAGTCGTTAAGAGAAAGTAGTCGGTAAAACTTCTTGGTGTAATCATCTATAGAACATACTCCCTTGTGTAGGTTTTGTAGCTGCTAGTACATCAATCCAATGTAGTTGTGTGGTAAAAACTTCGTTCTCATGTGTTTCTTCAACTTCTCTCATGATACTAACTTTTGGTTTCCCTTACGACTGCTTAACAGCTTGTGTTGTTGCCACCACGAATTAGGCCTCCCACGAAACATAGACGCCACCAACGAAACTCGTTTGTTATCTGGTACTTCTTTGAATTCCAATACTTCATCAACCGTATTCACCAAGGAGAGAAACTCTTCAGGTTCCAAACCACCATGAAATTCAGGGATCTCTACTTTTATTCTTGCCTTCCAGCGATCAGAATCCTCTCGTTGATTTATTCTACCCCCGCGATGCCCTCTAGCAAAAGGGTTGGCGTTGTCATATTCTTCTTCATGCCGAAGGTTATACCGACCCAGCAAATCTTAGACGTCTCCAATGAATTCTTCTCTAGATCTCCATGGAATGAAACCTTCTGGACCTCCTCTTCGATCTCGACCCTGACCAATTGCTACTCTTGGTGGCATCTTATCAACCCTAGAATCGAATTTGCTCTGATACCAACTGATGCAAAGAAAAGAAAGAAAAGAAAGGTTTTGTTCAGACTTCAAATATTCATAGGAATATCGACTATGAACAACGATAATTATTTAGACTTCGATTTCCCGACTTTAAATAATAATCAATTAAACTTGAACAAGTTTAAGAAAATAATTCTTATTAATCAAATTCAACTGCTTAAAACAATATACGGAGGACTCTTTATAGACTTGGGGAAAAACCCTAACTTGCTAGTCAATAAAGGATGGAAAAAAACCTATAAACCGACTCAAACCCAAATTTGCTATTTTTGGCAAATTTTGGTCGACCAAAAATAATGAAAGTAATCATAAAATAAAACTATTTTCCGCAAACAGCGACCCAAGCGGACTCCTAACGAAGAAGTTATTAACAAAACAAAAACTTTCCTAAAATAGTAAAAACGCCTGTTTGAAGCCCTAAATGATAGAATTTGGCTGAAATATGAAGACCATGCAAAATTACATATATTGATCGTTGGCCCTTTTCCAATCAAAATGGACCCCTCTTGAGCTAAATTGTGACACTCGGGTCTTTAGCCTCCAAATAGGCTATAGTCTGCTCATCTGCATCAATAACACATTATGCAGTCATATTTTGGTTCATGCATCCACTAATTTGGTTACGCAACCACTAATACGATTTATATGCCTAAAAAATAACATTCCAACAAAAAAATGATGCATAATATTATGCAATCATTTTCTCGATTGCATAACAGGTTATGCATCCATTTTTATAGTTGCATAACAAATCATGCAGCCGTTTTTGGGTTGATCTCAGCTAACAAAAAAAAATTGACGCATAATGTTATACAACCATTTTCTCATATGCATTCGTTTTCTCATATGAATAATAGATTATAAAACCATTTTTTTATTTCAGTACTAACAAAAAGAGTTTGCATAACAATTGTGCATTCATTTTCTCGACGGCAAAACAGGTTATACAGACATTTTTATAGTAGCATAAGAAGTTATGCAGACATTTTTTGATTGATTTCAGTTTTAACAAAAACATTGTTGCATAATACATTATGCAGCTATTTTCTCAGATGCATAACAAGTTATACATCTATTTTCTCGACTGCATAACAGGTTATACAAACATTTTTATAGATGCATAACACATTATGCAACCACTAAAAAAACATAAAAACTTACAAAAATCCATCAGTTAAAAAAAATGATACGTACTACAGTTAAAAGATAATAAAATCTACTACGAACACAAACACCAGCAAAGGAGTGAAATATACATTGCACGTTCAATATACGTCCTAGTTGGCACTCCATAACAGTTTTTGACTGAAGATAACGTCACGGGGAGAGATTTGAAGAACACGAAGAAGCACAAAGAGGATGTGCTCGCATGGGGTATGCCAATCAGGGAAATTGCATGATGGAGTTGTATATAACATAACAGTGTACACATTTCCCGTTGCCCCTTGAAAATATTACCAGAGTGGTCGAGGAGACGGAGACGCAGGTTGAAAGCTTTCTTAATTGTTTCTGGGTCTATTACCTGTTGGGTTGGCTCAGAAGAATGTTCTTTTATCCATTCTTCATTCAGTGCCCTTCTTTTAATAGGATCCACAACCTTCACATCCAATATAACATCTTTGTTCATATGCATGTCGCACCTGCTAAGGGCCTTTTCAGCATCAATTCGGTTCTGCATCATTCATTAATGCCGTAAAACTAGTCAATAAGAATTCCAAATAAAATGAGATGTGCTTGATTGTGTTATTTGGAGATATAGGTGAAAACTAATAATGGATACACAGGTCAGATATGAGTTTATTTTAAAAATCTAGTTGGTGACGATTTAAGGATTACTAAGAAAAACAATAGAGGAATATGAACAAGTGAAAACCATTTTAGAGGGTAAGAGAAGTGGAGAACCTGATAAAGAATGTGAACCCAGTTTCTGAACCTATGACATGTTCCAAAATCCGACCAAACTTGCCAAACTCACACAACACCAATTTGATATCTCTTTGGCTAAATCTGGACAGGAATAGAGACAATTATATCACTCATATGCTGCGGCTAGAGTGCTCAATAATCATTGAGATTGGTAGTTTCTTACATAAGAAGGTGACATTGTGATAGGTATACATATTCACATTCAATTCTTCACAGGGAAAGGAGCCATCAACTTCGGATTATTACCCAACTTTGAGTTACATGAGTCAAGAGCAACCAAAAAGAACATGGTTTTCATACAGAAAAACTTATAAACGTGTTCCTGGTCTGGATATCTACTATTTTGCGTTCAAATGATAGTGACGAACTTTCAGGCAGAAAAACTAGTCAAATGGGTAGAACTATACATAGCCTAATACCAGAACAATCAAAGTGCAACTTATAGAACCATTAGTTTTATTAATTCCTACGACATATTTTTTTAATTCTCACTATCATGATCTGCTCGGCTCCACCAACGCAAAAATGCTAAATACAACAAATGGGGACTTAGGCATAGCCATCCCAACAGAGGGGAATCAGGGATCTGAGGAGAACGTGAGAATGCAAGAAGCTCAGTGTAGTGAGGGGACTACCTCTCTATAGCTCTATATCTACAATACGTACAAGAATGTTGAGCATTCAAGGGTGGGTTTTCTAACTAAGTAAGCTGAGATTGTGGAGTGAAATATGCTATCCCGGTCTTATCTGTTTTAAATCTCCTAACGCTATAATAAAATATGCTATCGATTGAAACAGAAGAATAGAGTGAAGACAGTTCGCGACTCTCTCCCTATCTACGAGCCACCAAAGATTGGAGATGTGCAACAAAAGGACCCATTGGTGTCTTCCATTTACTCTGGAACTGAATTTTGGAATGATTACTTTTAAATCTTGTGATGATAAAAAGGATGCTAATTACGAGGACTAGACATTTATATGGTGATAAACAAAAACTTACTCTCACTGCAACGAGGCGGTAGTGCATCAATGAAAAATATAAGCTGTGATGCAACAAATTCTCATTTAGTATTATAGAGGTTCAAGAAGTATATTAATGAAAACGAAACGACGAATCACATATGCATTTATGTCCCCAAACTTACAGACCCATTCAGGAAACTAGTATGACAGATGAGAACATATTGACGAATCCTGGAATATAACTTTGAACACATGAGATTCAGTTTCGAAATAATAGAAACAGGCAACAACAAAATCGTAACTCTGTCTCCACCAACGATAACATCACCACCATCAAAAGAACAAGTCAAATGGATTCCTCTTCAATGTCACCCTATTTTCACCACCACCACTCCCCCTCTCACCACCACCAACGGTGGTGTAACAAACCTAATTGCTTATGATAAAAAAGCATCTTGGCTTTACTTGTGGGAATCTCATACTCACTCTCTACATCGTATCTCTATACGTCTTGGTGATTCTGATGACCCTACTTCTGTTCTTGCTTCTTCCTCTTCCAAGGTAATAATCTCAGTTATTTCATTTTTTTATTTTTGTTTAGAGAGTTTTACAGTCACTTATTACCTAAAATACCCCTTCATTCACTTGAGTGAATGCTACAAGTATTGCAACCAGATGTTCATTTAAGTTTTGTTGTGAGCAACATTTCTATCAATAAGAATGGATCAGCATTACTTCTTTTTGGTGATCATGGCCTCTGTGTTATGTATCTAATTGGAAGAAATTCGACTAAAGATAATACGATTATATGCAGGTATGGTGAAAATACAATTATTTATTTTGTAATTGGTTTCTCGTTCTTTAGAAGTTAGGACATAGGGTTTATGGAGGAGAGATTTTGGTAAAATTGATGTCTATCTCTATTGGGTAATGTGGGTATTGTACGATTGTTAATGGTAAGAAGATCAACTGACAGTCCTTAGCATGTTGCTCTAGAGTTGTTAGCCGTTTAATGTGGATGGTGATGTGCACACCCTCCACAAGGCCTAGATCCTCGGGATGATTTTAGGGTCCTGGTGATGCCCTATCAAGTTTTTACTGATCATACGGGATTGTCATATGTAAAATGTTAAAAATGCTAATTGCCTTTTGCGATATTATGTTGATACTCTTTTAAGACTGCTTGGTGGTTTATTGAGATAGCCTAAACTCGTAATTAATTTTGGTCAATTGTTGTATCAGAGGTACCTGTTGATAACAGGATTATCTTATTGCATAACAGGATTATCTTACTAGTTTAGGTTGGTTAATGATATAACAAAATTATCTTATTGTATAATGTAGTTCTACTTTTATTTACAGGACTGTTTCAGTTGGGTCTCAATTTTATTTTGAAAACCACAATTCAATACGAACATTGCAAATTTTGTGGCATCCTATTTCGGATACTCATGTAGGTATGCTTTCTTCTGACTCAGTTTTCAGGTAAATGATTACTCTGACTACTCTCTTTAGATTCTATCAAATTATAAACCATCTGTCTACTCGAGTATATGCTATATATGTACGAAGACAAGGAGACATTTTTTTAAAAGATTTTGTTATTTTATTTGCAGACTTTTTGATTTGTCTTCGAATCTTGAAAAGCCGGAGCAGGAATATTACTTGGAGCCGGTAGAACCTGAAAAATGTCGGAATGCTGCATTTATCTGTCCTGTGGGATTTTCATTTGGAGGTGAGCACTTGTGGGATAGGTTTACGGTAAGCTTAATTACATATTGATCTTTAGGACTATTATCAATTCTAAAATATTTTCAAACTGCTTATCATTATCATGTATCTGAATTTTCCCATGGTAGTTATTTTGTAGTTGATATCGTTTACTAATTAGCTTTTATAATTTTCTGTAGGTATTCATTTTGTTTAGTGATGGTTCAATCTACATTCTCTGCCCAGTTGTTCCATTTGGAAGGTATTTTTGCATTCTCATGTAGTAGTGCGACCACATGTAACCTTTCAATTACGAGGGTGCTGGATTTTGTATTCCTTCTATTCCTTTTTCTTTTTAAGTATGCTAAGTTTGAAGTTTGCACAACTTACATGTCTTCTTTTCACTACAACCTGTTCTATGAAGAACATAAATGAAATCCTCCTTTTGGTGGCAATGTGTGCAGATGAGATTCGATTTGGGAAATCTATAACGATACGTATTTATTTGGGCTGAAAGCATCCAACTCAAGGGCAGTTAGTTATTCTAGTTTGGCTATTGCTTGGTTGCAAGCAACTTTTCCTCCGTTGGTGAGTCAACCAGCAGGAGGAGGCAGTTCAGTGGCACTGAGAGCATCCCTATTACCTTTTTATGCTTCTCTTTCATTACAGGTAAGTTTCATCTTGTGCTTGCATTATATAAGTTGACACTGGGTGATAGTTGCAGTCGTCAGGCATGAAGTAGTGAGCTAGGGCCTGAATGATTTAAGCTAGATCTGTTAATGGATGATTATATGCGGTTATATCTTTAAAACATATACCGATCCTTTGAGGTAAGTGTTTAGTGCATTTTAAGTTGTGACAAGTGTCTTGGAAGTTGGGTGATCCTGCAGCACTAAAAAGGTAATTGTTATACCGTCTTCCAACAACCCCCTGGCACCAAGTTCTCTCATGATGATGTCGGTTGATTATCTGACATTTGTCTGTCACAAAGAATGATTATAGGCTATCTTATAGTTGGGAAGCTTTACATATTTAATGAGGACTTCAACTGATCTCCCTGCAACAGTGTATCATACTTCTATTTAGAAGTCCCACATCTCTTATTCGTTTTTACTTATGAATGTCATTTTTTTTTTCAATTTATTGAGAATGCCATATTCCAGCAATTTGACACTGTTAAGTACTTTAAAAGTGTTCATTCTGCATAATTAATGTGTTCGATTGTTTTACATATTTAAAAACCTAAACTTGCAGGGCCCTCTCCGTAAAATCTGCCATGGTGATGAAGAAGATTCTGAACTACATGGTACAACATATGAAGGTCGGGCGGTGGGGCTTCTGTATAACATAATCAGCAAGGATTCAGTCTTGGTGACTGCCTGGAGCAGTGGGCAGTTGCAAATAGATGCTCTAGCTGATGAAATTCAACCTGTTCGGAATGTCGATAACCCGCCTCGCGTATGTGTTGATTCTCATGACCATATCCTTGGTGTTGCCATGATTTGCGAATCAAGCCTAGGAGATCGTCCTGTTGTAAAGCTTGATCAACCACTAGGCCATACTGTTTGGTTAGGAAATTCACCCCCTTTGTTGAGTTTGGTTGTTGTGGATTTGGCTTTGCCTGAAAACATAGATAATGGTTCCCTTATTTCGATGTTTGCTGATCCCTTCATCCCACAATGAATATACTGCCTGCACGGTGGTGGTGTAGATTCAATAGTTATACATTTTCTACTTTTTACAAGCCAGGCAAGTGGGAAAGATGAGGTCATGAAAGCTCCTTCAGTGTATTTTATTCTGAGTACATCCCTAGGGAAAACTAGCTCCCCATCTGCTCTTTCTGGTTTTCTGGCTCTAGAGGATTCATTTGGTTATTCATGGATAGTGGCGGTCACCTTCTCTCAAGAATGTATAGTACTAGATACGAAAGATTGGAATATTTCGTTGCCAATTCATGTTGATAGGGAGAAGAAAGATAGCCTTGACGAGTTCCAAGAGAAAGATACTCCAGGTGTTCTGAGCAAGGAACTCCTGAATGGATCTAATGTGGTTCGTATTCCTCAGGCCTCACCTAATTTACACGCTCTTGTTGCTGATTCCATTGAAGGTCGATCATCTCTTCGTCAATACTTTAAGCTTTTCCATGAGAATTACGTTGAGTATGCGCACAAGGTAGCAAAAGAAACTTGTTGATCTTTTATTCCATAAGGCTTTGTTAAAATTGTGTAGACTGCGGCATTGCAGATGCTGTTTTGTTCTGTCCTTTGAATTCATAATGTACACAATTTTGTGCTTGCTTTGCTCTTTTTTCAGGTCTGGTTTGAACTCAAACATCATGGAGATTACCTGGAGAAAGTGATTGATAAACAAAAACATCATTTACATAAGGCACAACAGGATATTTCGAAGGTCGAGAGACAGCCAAGCTTGGATGATAGGATTAACCATGCATTAGAGGTACATTGCAGTCTAGAAGACCGTCTGCGGACATTGAGAAACTTGCCCAGGGGGCACAAGAAGCCATTGTCTAGAGCAGAGCTTGACTTTAAGACTGAGCTTGGTACTTGAACATATCCCATCCATTATTCCCTTATCCCCAATTCCAAAGAGCATGAATAGACAATAGTCGCTCAATTCATGTTATCTTCATTCCCTGACTGTTTTTTGTGCTGCAGACAGGTTTACCGGACTGGAATTGGGTGCTTTGTGTTCATCTATTGAAGCTCTAAATGCGAGGGCAAGAAAGTTCACACAATCCTCACAGGGTAGTGGGGGATCAAAGTCTCCGCGTAAACAGTTTCCAGGCAGGAAGAAGAATCATGTCCCCAAATCCCAAGTTTCCCATCTTAGATCATCTGTAGAGAAACTCTCACTAGTCAACAGTGAGACTTCGAAAAAGGTTAAATTAGTCGAATCTGCTTTGAGCAAAATAGAGAGCAAGGAGTAGCAAATGTCCTAAGGCTGCGTTTTGCACCACTGGAATTTAATTCCTTGGTAGTTTCCAAGTCCTAGAATTTGAGTTCATGGTGGTTCCAACTACCTCCGGTCCAACATTTGGTGTTTGACATGAAAGTTAAAAGGGTGGAAAATTTTAACGGAAATCAATTTCTAAGTGTTTGGCAGTCAGGAAATTCTTTTTTTTATATAATTTGAAAGCAGACTGATTTTTAACATTGGGTGTTATTGTCAATTTGAGCACGGAATTCGTGAACTATGTCCTGTGGTTCGTCATCCTAGATACAAAAATGAGGTTTGCTGAATGGTTTTAAAGGGAGGTTTCTGTTCTTATGGTCATCTCTGTCATTCCCCAACTGATCAAGAGAGGCGTACTGGTGTTACTCAATTCATAATTAAAATGTCTATTACTCTGTGCAAGAATGTGAATAGCAAAATGGACATTGTGAAGCAATACGAATACCAAACGAAAAAAAGAAAGATACAGAAGAAAAAACAGAAAATGGAGGTCTATATATAGAGAGAGTAATCTTACCAATGAAGTCGCAACACACGATCACATATGTAAATAGTAATTAAGTATTTAAAAATAATAGACTGTTATAAAATATTATTTTAATTGTGTATATAATGTATATATAATATTTCCCTATAACCAGTTTTTTTAAGATTTAAGTGTCCTCATAACCGTTCCCCGCATCTATATCCGTGAAACATAGAACACAAGTATATGAATATAGATATTTTGGCAGGCATTCGCCACACGTTGTGTAAGTTTTATACGTTAAATTAAAAGTTGTCACAATTCCAATCTAAGATTTCTGTTGTCATATACCATAGGTCCATAGTCCTAACTTAAAAGGTTTTGCTCCCATAAATTTGGAAATACTGCTCTGGTGTTATGGTAACTAGTACTGCAAGTGTTTAAGTCATTAGCTTGTAGAAAAAAAGAAAAAGAATGAGAAAACTTAATTTATTCGGGTTGTTTGGTAACCATTATTATAATGGATTATGAGTTCATAATCAATTATCCAACTCATAATTCATTATATAGGCGTTTGTTAAAATTTATAATAATTGATTATTTTAATCGTAATTAAAAAAAATTATTATTTCTATAAAAAAAATAGATTATAAAAATTATCATAATCAATTATTTTTTTAATAAAAATGAATTAGATTGTTTTTCTTATTTTCTCTAAACTATCAAGAGAAAGACAAAATAATAATAGTGGACTAAAAAGAAATTCTTAGCTCATCATTCTTTCTTTTTCTCTTCGAGAGCATTTTTCTAAGATAATTAATTATTGCAAATATTTATTTATTAAAATTTATTGAAAAAATAATTAATAGCGTAATCATTTTTTAATTTTTAATTATCTATAATTATAAATGATAATTATAATTTTTACCAAATTAGCAGAAATACCTTTTTTGATAACTTACATTATCTCCGTTACTAATCCTTTGTGTATCTTGATGTTCCTAACCGTCCACTCATTTTTGTTCGATCCCCGGTATGGTAATACATACAATATAATAGAATAGTTAAAACAAAACTCCAGCCAGTTGATCTTTTCTACCCGCTTCAAACCTTGATGACTAATAAACCAACCTCTGGGATAAGCTCCGGTGTTTCGCCGTCGAAAGCCGCATCTCTTCTTTTATTCTCTGCCAAATGAAATGGTCAAAGCATGGAAAGTAGACTCGAAAAATCCAATCGTCAAAAACCATCGGAGAAAAGGTTGAAATATAGCTAAAAACAGATACATTATTGTTCGCGGTGCCTATAGTTCTTTGTGTTGGACTTAGTAGAGTAGGCCGGACAAAAAGCAGCGCAAGCTTTAGGTCTAATTCAGGCCCGAGGCAAATTTGAATATCAGAGCTTCTCGCACATCCGGAGTTTTTCGAGAAAAGGTCCCTTCCCTCAATATCAAGTGTTCCTTATCGGATCTAGCCCAGGGTTCATCTATTTCCCCATTTTTGCTTCTATTTTGTTTTCCCTTTCTTAGTTTCTTTCCCCTCCATTTTAATCTGCGATTGGTTATGTAAACTCAACCCATACTCAATCCAATTTTTTTTAGCTCCTTCTCTGTGATTCATGAATTGATTGATCTATTGGAAAATCGACTTTAATCTATTATCCGTTTGATAAACTTAAACCTTTTCTTCTGTTAATATATTCATTGCAACGACAACAGCGGCATAAATTTTTTTTTTTTCATCTTCTGTAAGTTATAATGATGATGTCGAGAAGGGAAGAAAGTATAATTATCTCTGATGAGCAAAACGATAGGAGGAAGAAAATAGCAAAAGAAATAGAGGATGAACCACATCTTCCTCATGAATTAATTATCGAAAAGATTCTCACTAAATTACCAGTTCGGTTTCTAGCCGTATTCAGCTGCGTGGGTAAGTTTTGGTACGATTTAATTTCTAATGATACACGATTTGCTGAGGCACATTTTCTCCAAAATAAATATAATTATAATCTAGTCTTTAATCTTCTAAATGTATTCAAAAACGGTTGGGAACACGTCGTATTTTTCGGTGTAGAAAACGGCAGTGCTGCTGCTGATGATGAATTTCTTGATTCTAAAATATTGTCGACGATATGTCTCAAAACCAGAATTGAGCAAGTAGGTTACTATAATGGATGGGCTTGTGTTAAAGTAATTAGTGAAGATGATCATTTTGTTGGTGTTATTACAGTCATTAATCTGAATCGGAGTGAAACACTTGCCCTCCCCTATTTAACTCCAAATGGGGGATCATGCAGATTTTTGTGTCATGGTTTTGGTTTTGATTCTTTATCACAAGAATATAAGGCTGTAGTTATTTATACTTCAATCGCCAATGATGAATTTATTTGCATGGTTGTTACTTTGGGAACTAAGACATGGAGAACGATCGTTACTAGCACTACTACTGACATGGTTGTTACTTTGGGAATGTCGCCACCACTAGGTTGTTCTTCATTTTCTAGTCGAATGGTAACAAAGGTTTCGACAAGTATTCATAGACAAGCTACTCTTTGTGGGGGTCATCTTTTTTGGAGGATAACAAATAGAGTAGTGGAGGAAGCTAATGATAGTAACATTGAAATGTTGCTCTCATTTAACATCCACAATGAGAAGATTCAGTTCATTCGGTTCCCAGATGAATGATCATCAATTTGTTGAAGTTGATCATCATCTCCTGGAGTTTAAAGGATATCTTTGTGTCGCACGTTCTGAAAAGATAATGGTAAGCAACAGGTATCGTCACCTTCGCCGTCATCAATGTAATGATCAGAGAAGGTTTTGTCGTTGCCGTTTTAAGGTTCATCTGTATATATTGAAGGACAAGGTCAAGCAAGTATGGGAAAAGGGGGAGACTTTTGATATTCAAATGAAGGACGAGGGTCTGCCAGCAGCTCCCTTCTGTTGCTACTCTGGCACTACTACTGATACCAATTCTACTACTGCCACAGCTCCTACACGTATACTGAGTTTCTCCGATCAGATGTTATTGTATTGGTTTGATGGGGGATCTCTCATGTTCTACAATTTGCAGATGAAACATCTTAAGGTGGTAAAGTGCTCCAGCTCTTGCAATAAACGAAATCGTGGCATTTTCAAACTTAGGATGAAAGGAATATCCTCAGGGCGCAGTAATGATGAGGATGAATATCATTCTTGTCCTTACATGGATTATCAGCTGCATGCTGATAGACACATTTTAGTGTCTAATTTGCACCTTAATTTCTACTAAG
>JAJJMC010012549.1:2157781-2204306 GCA_023531435.1 Papaver californicum | reverse complement strand
ATCATTACCTTCACAAGTTCGAGAATCGAACCTCTTTTTACCACTTTCTAAAACCACATTACATGCTCAAGTGGAAAACATCCATTCTCTGAAAACCTTCGTTCCAGAAGGAGCAACCAGTGAGTTCAAAGGTTTCGATGATTTTGATCAATCCATTAAAAACAAGCTACCTGCAGGAGTGATGTGTACGGGAAGAACATTAAAATATTATCCTTTTTATAGTTAGTTTGTCATGTTATTTGATTTCAGTAATGGTGGCCGATTTACTGTTTATGTTTTTATCTCTGTTTCTTGACGATTATTACTTAGAATAAATAAAGAATGCAAGTACTAGTATGCTCGTAAATTTTTTAATATTTCACTTTGATTGGGTGCTACTTTTTCTGGGATCTCACATAAAATTCCTGCCTTCCAATAAAAATATATACAAAAAGTGTTTATTTTTACAAACTTATTAGTTTTTAGGAACTTATAGTATCTCAGTCAAAACTTTAAATGGAGAAATCACATTTCATTTAGGTTGTGCTGTACTACTTAGTTCTATTGTATTTCAACCTAGGAAAGTTGGTGTTGTTGTAGTCGGGGTGCCTAACTTTAGGTTGCTCAGTTACTTTCTGCACTTCTATGTTATTGTAGCAGATAGCAGCCAGCCATTATGATTGTACTATGATTTCGCTTGTACATATTTGCAATGAGTCAAAAATTAGTCATACATCCAGTTAAGATGTATTACCATCTAAGTTCTTTGAGAAACTAGATTGCACTAGTGCTATCAATTATTTTTTGTTGGTCAGTGGTTAGGAACATGATTTTGACGAACTCATGTGGTTGGTATCATTTTCATGGAGGGTGTCAATGACCCCTTCACAAGTTGAGGTTTTAAGTTTTGTATGTGGGACTGAAGAAGGCATATCTCTGGAAATCGGATGGCATAACTCAGAGGCAGAGGAAAAGGCAAAGCGGGCATCTGCTAATTTTCATTGATGCACTCTGTAAATGTGCATCTTTGTTGATATGTTGTCTAGAGAGCTCTGACCTACTCTCAAATTGGCAGTTTGGAAGAAGATATTTGGATTAGATTTATGTTGTGTATCCAATTGATGGGAAATATGGCAATAGAAGTTTCAGGTGAGGTTAAAGGTAGCTCCAATGTACTAGGAAATCAACCAAGATTTACATGAACACTCTTTCCTGCAACAGAGAGAACTATGCGGCATTTATGATGTTTGATATGTACTCAGCGAAAGCATATACCCATTAGTCCAAGTTTTGAATGGAGAATCTTCAATGAAGCAGCTTTCGGGAAGTACTTATGCTTTCATTTTAAGAGATTTTGAAGATGCCTGATGCTGAAGATCCTGTCGTCGCGATGGATACAACTTAGAGGGTTAGTTGGACTTGGTTTTGAGTATTTATCAAATTTCTTATGAATGTGTTTTGTTGATTTTCCTTTTGTTATGTTTGACTGTGTTCATTTTTGTATAGGTAGAGCTTGTACGTGGTGGACGAGAACAAGCATCATCTGTGGATAGGCGTTGGGAGTTATAATGGCAGTAAGGGTGGTCTTTACTTGTGGAGGTGTATCTAGGGCAGATAGATTACCGTGTGTTAGTTTCTGGATTACCTTCTTCTGCTTCTTGGCAAGATTTGAAGGTTAGTAGATCATATCTTCTATTGTTTTTTCATCCTCTTCCCTTATGTTGCGTGTTCATCTTTTTCAATCTGTTGTTTAAGTGTGTCTAGATCCTGTATCTCCTTTGCACTTATTATTCTAAATCAAAAGGTTGTTTATTTTCGGTAACTTTCAATTAACAGCTTGAAGAAGCGATGCTTCTTACCCAGAAAATAAAACTCTTCTCTCTCTTCCCGAAACTCAGAGTACCCTAACAAAACTGTTACTAAACCAGAAAATAAATGGAAGTATTGCTTTTCATGAATGGTTGATACTCATGCAGAGCAGTAAATGTTCAATTTACACAAGAAAAAAGACATGCAAAAAAAGAAAAGGAAAATCTTTTAGATTTATAGAATGAAGATGCAATGTTAGATGATAATGATAGAACTTATGTCGGTATTAAAAATTCATCCGCTGATTCTTTTTCTGAAACTGTTGTTGGTGGTTCTTGCAGTTCATCCATTTCTATGAATGATTTTGATTTTTCATTGAATTTACTCGAGGATTTTTCTGATGTTCCTTTCTCTAATGATCTTCGTGTTACGGTAAATTATCTAATTCCTCATATTTTTTAATTTTCACTTTCAAGGGTTTCATTATATAATTCTTAGAAAAAGATGAGGGTGAATGTTTCTTTTTTTGTTCTTCTTTTTTGTTTCTATGAGACTGGTTCCTTTCGAAATTGCTTTGTTATTGATGCATTAAAAATCAAGTTTGCTTGGGTTCGAGGGGTTCTTATATTTTTGTATTTTGCTTACTAAGGTTTTGGTTTTCTAAAGCTTTGTTTTACGAGATTAGTCTAAGGATTCTTAGTTTGTTTACAAATAATATAAGGTGTACCTTTTCGTAAATGAACTTTTTGGTTTTTCTCAATTTAAACTGATATAATGACTTCTTCCATAGACGTACTATGATATTTGTCCTCTCTGTTTTTCTACAAAATGACAATTATATACAATCTCTTTTTATTATACTGGTGGTAACCTGGCAAAGTTTTCAAACTGAACCTTTGTGTTATCCAACTAGGCGGAGTACTATGAGATTATGGCATTTGGTACACCTCATTATTCCTAATATCCACCCACTTTACTCTTTCCTTTTTGTTTGTAATGCTTTTAATTGAGGAATTATAACTAATAATTCTTGCATACTTTCATTCCCTAAAAAAATTGAGATCTCGAAAGAGTTTATAGACGTGATCCCCTGGTAAACATATGCTAAGTATATCGTGTTTTAAATCCACAATAAGCGACCAAGCTGTGTTTTGAACTAAATTAGTAAATCTTTATGTTCTGTAGTAAGTAGATAAACTTCTTCGATAGTAATAGTAAGTCATCATGGTCGTATCTGTTCGAGCCTTACGTCATTTAATCATAATAGTGTTCTCTGCTTTATGCAAGTAAAGTGTACCACCGGGATGCTTTTTTTTATATAAACTCATTATTTGATCCAAGTTGACACAACTTAACATCTGATGATGTCTCAGGAAAATCAGAGCGACTCAGTGACAATTGGTGTTGCTAATCAGCTGCATGTTAGAATGACAATCACAAGAACAAAATCAGCAATTTCTGCAGGCGAGAACATGATTAAGCAAAAGGTTCCTTTGGTTACTGATTATGGCGTCCAAATTGTATGAACACTTTACTGATTTAGAACTTGGAAATGACACTAATTAGCTATTAGCATTTAAAACAGTCTATAATACCTTATTCTGGAGGAGGTGGATGTAAATTATGAAGAAGAATGAGAAGATAATGCAGATGTGTTTGGTAGTGGTTTTGACGAAGATGTTAGTATATTTCTATGGAGTTTTATGTTGCTATTATACGTCGAAGCCTTGCATATGATATTGTTCATTGAAATGTACTAAACTATTCTAGCTTGCTGTGGTATAAACATTAAGTTTTGGTTGCAATGGGAAATGATACAGGGATTGTGGTAAGATTAAGAAAAGAGATTTTGATACCAGAAACCATACTACTCTGTACATATGGTGATATAGATCTCACCACTATGGGATTTCGTAGCATCACGGTTTCTTTCGTTTTTCAAATTTGGGTTTCTTCTACCCTGGATCATATGATTCATATTCATTTAACTTAACCGCTATTGTTCATCGGTCTAAAATTGATTGGTTTCCTCGTGTGAACTGACACATTGTTGGTTATTCTTCCAGCATAAGGTTAACCCCACAGAAGGTTAATCGAAAACCAACTATCAAGTGAATACTGTAATCGAAAACCATTTATCAAGTGAGTACTGGAAGGTGATGAAGTTTGTGACTTGGTCAGTGGAAAACTTTACTCGTATAGAAATATTCATTACTACTCTTAAGCTGTTCGAATATCCTCGAGGTGATTGTCCTTATTACTAGTTCACCTTATTGCAAATGAATTTTATAACATGGTTCACTAGAAAAAAAATACAGGTCTCACTTTGCATTAGAAATCTGTGGATAATCTGCTGCCTTTAGGGGTGTTCATGGCCGCTTTCGGTTCGGTTTTGTGTCAAACCAAAACCGAAACCAGCAAGGTCGGTTTTCCAATTATTTTTCCATAACCGTTCTGTTTACCGCTGGTTCGGTTTTACTCGGTTTTCTCTCGGTTTCGGTTTTTTCCAACGGGTTTCGGTTAACCGTTTGGAAAACTAAAAATCAAAAAAAAAAAAAAATCAATCTTTTTTAAAAAAAAAATGGATTCTTCCATAACTAGAAGAGAACTAGGGTTAGAAAGTTAGGGTGGGATTATATATCAAGGGTAATGAAGGGTTCAGATTAGATCTATCAAAAACTAGATCAAGGGTCTTAAATAGTCGGTTTTCCATGGTATAACGGTTCGGTTTTTGGCTAAACCAAAACCGAAACCGTTACTACCGGTTTCCATACTTTTTTTCCATAACCGATAGTAAACGGTTCGGTTTGGTTTTGGCGGGTTTCCGTGAATACCCGTTACCATGTACAGCCCTAGCTGCCGTAGTACCTAGTAATTAACAACTTCGTAGCATATAAATGGAACAAAGTCGACCCCCAAAGTCTAGAACAGAAATAGTTGAGAAACCAGTGCATTGTTCATCATGAATGATCTGACATTTCAAGCATTTGACCTCTATTCTTCTCTGTCTACAGGGTAATTCAGATCTACGCAATCCAAAACAACCATTCTGACTTTTAACAATACCACATTTCTGCATGGGTTGCAGACCCAATACCATCCTTTACACTAAATGTACCAAGATGATTGACCAATTGTAAGAGCAGAGAATAAAAAGATTTCAAATGGCATGACTATATTCATGGTGAAATTGATGAACCCAAATTATGTTCTAATTTATTCACTTCTTACATTTAAGAGAGGGAAAAAGCTTGAGATCTTAAGCAAAATATTTCAGTCAAAAAAACATAATAAGAAGTTTACTACAACTGACTTCCAAAATTCGTTCTAAAATGGACACCCTCTAAATTGCCGAGCAGTCATTATACCTTTACTGTCATCACTTGAATCTACACCAAAGGTGTCATCAGCATGTTGCCTGGAACCTTTGCCAACAAGAACTTTAAGCTAAGAAATTTACAAAAATAATTGTTAACATAAACTCACGATCATCAAAACAACAGGCAAACATAAACAGGTTCAGGCTGAGAACCTTGCTCGTATTAATGAAACCCAAATCTACCATAGGAGTCATTTGCCTCTTTTGGAGCATTCCTGTGGCTGCCTCAGCACCTGCTGTAGGATCCAAATCTTCCTGCTGAGCACCTAGTTGATGAGCCAAATCTGGCTGCTGAGCACCTGCTGTAGGATCCAAATCTTCCTGCTAGACACCTAGTTGAGGAACCAAATCTGTCGGAGGACTTGGTTGGTTGGGCTGTAACCAAGCCATCAAGCAAACGAATGAGAGAGCTATAACAAATATCATCATCTAAGGTTATTGACATCAGACATTTACACCAGTGCAGGTCTTTTTAAAAGGCATCTCCAATGCATGTTACAATGGTAGCAGACGTAACAAAGCCATTAAAAACTTTAAATTCATACAAAAGAGTACATAGAACTACCAAAAAAGAAGAGAGTACATAGAACTACCAAAAAAGAAGTGGTGTTCTTCGGTTTTAAACCTCAAACTCTCAGTAATGAAAACCCTAATTCCACTATCATCAACGAAGAAGACCAATTTTTTCAGAAGCAGAAAAACAAGAAAGTTTCCACTTTTACCTTTCAAAGCAAAATGGCAGCAAAATTTTAATCAACAACAAGCAATGGAAACCCTAATTACAGAATCAACAGCAACAACCCAACACCCTAATCTTCTTTCACTTCTCATTGATTCATTTACAATATACGAATGTGATCCAACACCATCTGCATACTCATTTATCATCAAAAACTTAACCCAAAACTCCCAATTTGATCAAATACCATTAGTTCTCAACAGATTGGAAAAAGTTGAGAAATTTGAAATCCCAGAAAGATTTTTTATTAATTTGATTAAGATTTATGGGGATGATTTGAATCAGACTGAAAATGCTATTGATTTGTTTTACAGAATTCCTAATTTCAGGTGTGTACCTACTGTTTATTCACTTAATGCATTACTTTCAGTACTTTGTAAATCAAAACAAGGTCTTTTAATGGTGGATCAAGTCTTATTGAGAAGCACTGAATTCATGAATATTCGATTAGAAGAATCCAGTTTTCGTATATTGATTACTGCTTTGTGTAGAATTAAGAAATTTGGCTATGCAATTGAGTTATTACATATGATGTTGGCTGAGTATGGGTATGAACCTGATTATGAAATGTATTCTAAAATTTTCATGGAGATTTGTGAAAGGGGAAATTTTGATGAGGTTATGGGGTTCTTGGAAGAGTTTTGGAAAGTGGGGTTTGTTTTAAATGGAGAGAATTATAGTGATTTGATCAGGGTTTTGGTTAAAAGTGGGAATGGGAAAGAGGGTTTAGATATGTTGTATCGAATGAAGAGTGATGGTATGAAGCCTGACGTTGTTTGTTATACTAGGGTTTTAGTAGGGGTTATTAGTATAAGGGATTTTGAGAAAGCCGAGGAGTTGTTCGATGAAATGCTTTTGTTAGGTGTGGAGCCTAATGTTTATACTTATAATGTTTACATTCATGGTTTATGTAAACAGAATAAAATCGAAGAGGGTTTTAAGATGGTTGAGTATATGGAAAAGTTGGACTGTAAGCCTGATGTGGTAACGTATAATACACTTATTGGAGCGGTATGTAAATATGGGGAATTAAAGAGAGGGAAAGAGGTTTTGAGAATGATGGGTTTGAAGGGTGTTGAAGGGAACGTTCATACCTATAGGATTTTGATTGATGGGTTGATTGGTAAAGGTGAGTTGGTTGAAGCTTGTGGGTTATTCGAGGAGATGTTTGTGAAAGATTTTGTTCCTCACTCGTCAACTTTAGATGCAATGATAGCTGGGATGTGTGAACAGGGACTCGTTGGAGAAGCATTACAGGTACTGAACAAAATCGTCGGAAGGAATGTTGCTCCTGGGGAGAAGACGTGGGAAGTTCTGCTTTGTGAATCAAAATTAGATTTCAATGATGCAACGCAAAATAATTTTGAACACTTGGTTGCTTAGAGATATCCCACTTTTTGTTCGTGGTTGGAGTATAATTTTTCTTATGTTGGAGGAAAAACAAGGTAAACAATTAAATTGCTAAATTTTATTTATGTATGCTATATTGTTTTGTTGCATAAATGTTTCATAATATATTCCTTATTCAATTAAGGGATGATAACCACCACCACATTTTCTATTTTCCCTTATGATTAGTAGTACTTTTCACTTTTCTGACAGCAATCAGTATATTGCCTGGCTTTTTCATCACTTCGGGTAGTGATACAGTAAGTTATTCTTCCCACTTTTTTACATGCTCCGAGTAAGTACCACTTTATGATGGTGCTGTACCAGAAACATATTTGGAAGTATGGACGAGAGGGAATAATTTACTCTGCATACAGCTAGGAGATTTTTGAATTCTAGAGCCACTAGTTTCTTATTTATTGGTAGTTTTCCTTTTTATCCAAGTAGGATCAGGTTAATTGTCAATAAAAAAGCTGATTTAGTTGTATCACTCGCTGAGTTTTATCTTGCCGATGTGAATGTTTTTGCTTCTTATAGCTGCAGCATAATTCAATGAAGGATAAATGTATCTCTCTTACCTTTAAATTCTTATCTGTCATCACTAGCTTACTTAGGCTATAAGTAGGTCTTCTTATGTATTACTGTTGATAGTAATATCTGAAGTGTAGTTTAAGACATGCGGCCTTATTCCTATTCTCCGTGTAACATGGTGTATGTAGGCTGAGTTGAATCATTATGTTCAGTGGCATTTAGTATATTACGTTTTGGGTTTATTACTTGATTTGGATTTTGATGTTTATGTCACATATGATTTTTTCCAAGGAATAGTTAATTAAAACCACTTGTTCATCCTTTATCAATTACTTATCACAGTAATAAAATGATTTTTGTGGCATTTTGATGTATAAATCTATTTGAAATTATTATGTTACTAGGTATTGTGCAGTGCAGTGATGCCAGTCCCCATTTTGTTGAGTCTTCAATGAGTGGTTTCAGTCTTTCAGAACGTCCTTCGTTTCTGGAAAAGGTAGTTGCTGCTGCTTTCCCACAAAATTTGTTTGGTGAAAAACACATTCATGCTTTCTTTACAAACAGATCTTGGTTTTCTGAAATGAATGTGGGGAGAACACATCAAAATGGACATATTGGGAATTTCTCTGAAACAGGGTTAGAACACAGCAAAATGGAGATAGTGATTGCTCCTCTGTTGGTGTTGTTGTGGCGACAGTCCCTCAATATTGCCATTTCGTTCTTTAACCAGCCCTAGTAAAGATTCTGATGGTTCTTTTAGTGATGCTGAATCCTTTTTTGGTTGAAAATCTGAGAAAGAATATTCCCATCCTACGAAAGGGGAATTGTCAGCAGAGATTCCTAGGTTAGAACTGCATGCTTATCGGTGCCCCATGGAAGCCTTATATGCCTCTGGACCCTTAAGTTGGGAGCAGGAAGAACTATTGACCAATCTTTGTCTTACTCTCCACATTTCAAATGATGAGCATTTGTTGGAGATAAAGAATTTAGTTTCAGCTTCATATTGCATTCTAATTAATTGACAGGTAAACTTATTCAGGTTACGACTTAATTTTTGTACTTCTATCTTTTCCCTTTTGTTGTAGTAGGCCATTTTCCTTTATTCGTGTTACTTTTAAGATGCAGAATGTGTTTTAGAAATTGTTGTGCCTAATTGGTTATTCAGGTGTAGTGCTTTACAGAAAGATTTAATGTGAATTGAAAATTAATGTATTATTATAAAACTATGTTAAAAGGCTTAAAGCAATGAAGTGTTGCATGCACAATTTACCCCGATATTGTTCATTTCATCTTTCTTATTTTATTTAGTGACTGCTCTTTGGATTGCTGAAGTATTTTAGTCTTGCCCAGGACTTGTAAATTTCTCTTAAGCTAGTGCGATAAGTGGTAACATTCTACTTAATTGTTAGATGCCGCTGCTGTACATGTTAGTAGCAAAGCAACACTTGTCAACAGCAAAGCTAATTTAGTTGTATCATTGGCTGAGTTTTATCTTGACCATGTGAATGTTTTTGCTTCTTATAGCCTGCAGCATAATTCAATGAAGGGCAAATGTATCTCTGTTCCCTTTAAATTCTTATCTGCCATCACTAACTTACTTAGGCTATAAATAGGTGTTCTTATGTATTCTTACCTGTTGATGGTAACATCTTTAGTGTAGTTTAAGACATTAGCCCCTATTCTGAATCTCCATGTAACATGGTGTATGTAGGCTGAATTGAATCATTATGTTCAACGGCATTTAGCATATGAAGTTTTGGGTTGATGACTTGATTTGGATTTTGATGTTTAGGAAACACTTGTTCGGCCTTCATCAAATTTTTTTGACAGAAGAAGATCTCTAGCAGGTCTGCAAAGGTCTCTAGCAGGGTATAGCAGGAAATTTTACAGAAAGTTGAATGTAGGTCTTTGGCCAACTGTGAAGCACATATCTTCACTTTTCAACTAACTGATATCTTCAGTTCACAGAGGGATTCTAATCCTAGGTTTTCATTTATATTCTACGCCATAACTATCATTTATGGTGTTTCTTACTCTCTGCTCAATAATTTGTAAGAAAATGTTTTGATTTTGTTAAATCTGTAAATCAAGGATTGAGTTTCACTCCATTGCATTCTATATAGTTCTTGATTTAAAGACGGCTTAAAATCCTTATTGCTGTCTGAAATTTGAAGACACCAGTTCTTCATATAGAGACAGGAAACAGTTGTTTCCTTGGCGTCTCACTTTTTTGCTTGCTGCCAATTTTTTACTGTCTTTTTTCTTCGTATTCTTTTATATTTTTACACCAGACTATATCTTTGCAGTGGGAAGGGACTCAAGGGAGGGTTCGGCATGACAAGGTTGGTCTTGTCCCGGTGTCTAAATACACAATCATAAGCAGATGGATTAGGGATAAAAAAAATGATTACAGCCGTTGCCGACTTCATAATGCATCAAAGGCCATAGGGGAAAGGAGACTAAATGAGTCTCTATTTTACATATCCTCTCGAGACAACTAGTGTGTGGTGGTATCCAGCCAGAGAGGTGACGAGTGAACAGTTGAAAAAGAGACTAGGAGAGCAACTGCTAACTAGGCTGCCTAAGCTAATATATTTGGGCCCAACCAATAATCCGGTATCATTTAGGCCCTTAGAGTATCTCCGAATATGGAAGTTCCAAAAATATATGGATAATACATTGGAAAAAATGGCTAAAATAATGTACTAAATAAATTTGATTTTTAATGCATAATTTCTTAAAATGGTATTGTACAGTTATTAGTAAATTATCAATAATAAAAATATGAATTGAGTTTCTTGAAATCTATATTGTTTTCCAAATTTCTCCAATGTAAAAATTCTAAATTAAATTTTTAATATATTTTAATAAAAACCAGTGAAATCATCTATTTTATTTTTTTATTTTTAACAATGTATGTATATGTATGTTTTCAGAATTTCCTACACCTATAGGAGTTATAATCTCCCAAAATACGGAGAAAGATATGAAGGTTATTTTTACACATATTGAAAAGTTTAGTGGACATACATAATGATTAACATATCTAGGGTTGGTATATAAAGGATGTCCTAGGGTTATTTATTATTATTTATCTTTTTAATTTTTTAAAATAAAAATTTAAAATTTTTTTAGTTAAATTTTCTTTTTTAAATTTCCTTCTCCTTCTTTATACGAACCAAACGCTAATCTGATATCAATTTTCATCGTCTTCGACTAAAAGTAGGGATTCTAATCATTCTTCTAATCCATGAATAAGTGAAGACAAAGAAGGAGAAGCAGAAATCAAATCGAGTGAAGTTCGAGAGCGAGAACCAGATCTTGTTGCAAGAAAATGTACAGTAAAAAGTATTTCCCATAAGTCGATATTTTTTTCTCTTATGTGATTAATAGATTAGGTTTAAATCGAAAATACTAGGGTTTTACGGCAGTTGAAGATTGAAACGAATTATTGACCGAACTGTTTATTGTTCTTACTATGAAGGTGTTGATGAGCCGTTCGAATGATAAATAAACACGAAAATGATAATCAAACTTCACTTTATGAGGAATAATAGTAAGTTCGGTTGTTAAAATTTTTACTTAAATCAATCGAACCAAAAACCAACATACCGCGGTATTTTATGTAATTTTGATGGATGAATTAGGTTAGATTTACATAATCATTCGTTATTCAGATCGTAAAAGACATCTGAAGCTAAAAAAAATAAAAATCAATTATTTCGTCAAAAACACAAAAAATAGCTCAAATAATTTCTTTTAAACTTTTTCCACCAAAAACACAATCAAATTCCGACCAAGTTAGTGTCTGAATGCAAAAAAAAAAGAAGAAATTAGTGTCGGAATCAACAAATTAAGACCGTTTTAAAATGAAAATTATTAGTGGAACCAGATGTACTGAGAATAGTATGATTGCCCCACTAAACGAGTAGTCCTGAAATTGAAAGTGGGGTGTCCTCAAACTAACAAGACTAATTTTGCTCCATCAATCATGAAGAAGAAGATTCAAGTAAGAAGAGTAACTAGCAACAAAATTAGTTGTTTTTGATGTGATTGCTTTTCCATCAAAATCAGAGGGTTTTCTCTCATTACAATTTGATCATGATTGGTGTCCCATGTGACCATACCCTTATCTCACCTACATCAACTATACCTATCACGTGCTTTATATTCTACACAGACTCACTCGGTGACTGATCATGAATCAAACAACTACACAACTGAATACTCACTGATGTCACTGTGTTTTAAAATGTATTCCGGCCAAGTCTTATTGACATGATCACACATATAAACACCAAGGGCATGCTGCATTTGTACCTCTTCGTCTTTTTATCATCTAAAAATATACGAATTTTAAATTCAGGTTACTAGTATCATCATCTAATGACTTTACTACTATGTTATAGTGATATTGGTTCGATGTTGATAACTTATCATCCAGCTTGCTAGAAAATGATATTTTTTTAATTTAACGATCAAATTAAGATGTCATTAACAAGTTCGTTGTAAAAAAATTCTGATTTTAATAAAATGACAGGTAATATATGGCAGATTAAATCTAGAAAAATACATTATACGATTTCTCTTCAATGCACTTGGTTGTATCACACCAAATCTATTTGTTTAGTTTATGTTTTCTACTAAAACTTTATACGACGCGTTGCGAACTCTGGGATCCTACAAAGTTATAGAAGGAGGAACAAACAAGTGCAATACGCCATTTAAGAGCTCATTTACGCGTAAAATAATTGAAAAAAAAAACATAAAAAACATATTTTCTAGACACAAATCACTGGCAAGGAAACACAATACACAACTAATCAAAGCACTAATACATACTAAATTAAAGTACATTATAGAAATCATAAGCAGCGAGATTCGATTAAATATCGCTTAATATAGGGTTAATAATAGTTACAGCTAATCAATCATATAGTAAGTCTATATAGCTGCTAATCATAGGGTACGCCCGTTTGTACGTACGTGATTATCTCCGGCGTTCACCATAAAAACCCGACAAGGTGGCTTAAACCAAGGCCAAAAGATGTAAAGAACTCTTGTCTAATTGTGCTTTATCATGCAACAAAACAATCAATTGACAGTTTATTAAGTAGTTTAGATTTAAAGCTCTTTAAAAGATTAACAAAATCAAAAAGAAAAAGAGAAAGCTAAACTAAACTAAACTAGGTAGCTTATGTTGGTTAATCAGAGAAGACTCTCTTTTCCAGTTAGCTTAGGGTCTAGTTTATTTTGAGTTTGCAGTACTAGCTAGTTCTAGGGGCTAACTGGCTAAGTGAATTGAGCATGAAATCCTATGATCCCAATCTAGCCGGGATTTTCAACTAAACTAGTAGTAGTAAAATACAAGTGTATGTATTTGTTTAATTTCGTAGGGTGGCTCTCAGTGAGCTGGAAATCTTGGGAAATAAAATCTCATTTAAGTATACTCTTTATTACCTGACAGAATTTTATTGTATTTGTTAGATTTGATCACCAATTGCTTAAGGATTAACCAATAGAAATATCCAACCAATAAATCGTGTAACTCGTGATATTATGCAGACGAGTGCACAAAAACACAATGATACACCCGACGTCAGTTCTTATGCACCCACGTGGACAGATAAATGGGTTTTTCCACTATAGTAAAACTATTAAATTTGAGTAGAATAATAATTATATTTTGTAGAATTCTTAATAATAAAAAATCGGTTTGTATATATTTGGTGGATATTTTAAATATTATAATATATTTGGTGGATCCTTTATATAATAAAAATATACTAAAATAACTAAAAAGTATGAGTGAAAATGTAAAATATTTAAAATATTTACTTAGAGATAAAGTATTTATCGCCAGAGACCAACTATTTGTTGTTAGACAAAGTACTTATCGTTAGTGATTTACTTTTTGTCGAGCGACCAAATTTTTATCGCTTGATTAAAACTTTATCGTGCAGTGCAAAGCTTCGAATTAGAGTATTTGAGATGTCATTTTGATCATTTGCTAGATCCATAGTGACTGATTTGATCAAATATGATCATTTGCTATGTGCATAGGAACCGGTATAAACTATCAAGTTTCGTAGTTTTTTTATAATAAAAATACATATTATCATAATATTTATACGCGTGACTAATAACATCAGTTTTATCAAAAAAAAATTAATAGTTTAAGAATTAACGGTGTAAATAGTGTAGATAACACGATAAACATTTTACTAGGTTCAATATTCACATATAACAACTAATAGCCTTTAGTTAATTATGATTAATTGAATTTTTACAATTTCTTTGAACTATTCATTTAATTATATACTTCCGCCGAAGTATACCGAAAGTTGCAAATATGAATCCTACTTTGTCATTTAATTTTTTTATTAAATCCTTTTTATGTATTTTTTGAAAGGAATGTCTGCTTCGAAATACCTTCTATAAATTATTTTTTGGTTTCTGCTAATAATTTTCGATTTTTAGTATGGTTAGAACAATATTTTTATCGTAAATTCAATAATATTGTTACCTTATCATTTTAACCCACAGTAAAAAAATAGTGACTGTGAAACAGTGAAAGTAAAAATGGCTTTGGTTTTCCTATGCCAAACTTTAATCTTGTATGCAGTAGGGAATTGGAAACTTCCAAATTCAAAGACATGTTCTTAAGATCCCCATTAAATAAAATTCAAACCTTTGCTTTTTTTTGAGCTAAGCTTTTACTTGAGGACTGTGAAAAAACCAAACTCCAATAAAATTAAAGAAAATTGGGTTACTGATAGCAGATGTTGGATTACAGCAACCAACTTTGCTTTGAAAGTAAGGATTGTACTTGGTAACAGCAAGTTGTAACACACTTTATGGAACTTATTTTCTTGCCTTGGATATGCAAGTGGGAACAGTGAAAATCAATCTCTCACACTGTTGTGAGAAGAATGCTGGTAAGTCGCGCGCAAGGTAGTGCTTCACAGGTCACAGATAATATTTGGTAGAATTAAGTTTAAAACATTCATGACGATCAGTGATAAATTTTGTGGTAGCCGGTTATCGACAGTTTTGGTATCATTTCTCCCATTCTGGATGGTGCAATCCTTTTGCACCCCTCTCTTTGCTCAACAATGCACAATGTAAATCGTGTCCGGCCATATTATGCAATTGCCAAAACCTTGGCCAAATAAATGACTAATTTGGCATTTCCGGGTATCACTGTGGATGCTAACTATGATATTCTTCTTCTACTGGTATTTCTCTTATAATAGTTAAATGTATTATGCATTAACATGCACTATATCGTCTCGATTAATACCTGTTAACAAAGGCCAATTATCTTGTTGTGTCTCGACACAACCTCCGAAAAGCATTTGGTCCCTTAAATTATTGTGATAGATTGTCGCATTTTAGTTGCGTTTACACGAGAACAGTCCTATCTATCTGCAATAGAATTTGAAAATTTGAATTATTATTATGCACTAAGATAGTTTTCAGGGGAAAAAAATCATTTCAAAGTCTGGATTCAGATGCTTTGTGCCTCCACATAGTGTATCTAACAAATAATTCTCCCTTTTTAAAATGGGTTTAATCCCTTAGAATATAAACAACTTAGGTTTCAACACCATTAAGTACTGATCTGACAAATTATGTCCATGTACCTTCCATTGCCCACACAAAAATTGATGCACATTGTTTTTTTTCTTTTATATATAATTAGAGAGCTCTCTTAACTCCTAATTAGGTAAGAAAATAACCTTGTAATGGAAACACCCTTATGAATGTTGTCCGCTTCACATGCCCCCAAAACTTGTTGCATTTGTTCTTTTGTGACCTTGGGTTTCACCATCACTTGGTATTATCAAGTTCATCCCTTCCAATTTTATTTTATTTTTTGATTTTTTTGTTTTTACCGCCGGGTCCACGTCATTGAGACATTATTTTTTGTGCAAATGTGTTAGATAAATACAATTTAATCGGTTCGAAAACGGTGAGCATTATACGAATAGGTCCAAATGCACTTAGAAGAGATATGGAGTAGAAACCATGTAACATTCACACATGTGTAGGGGTTACAAAATTGTATAGGGCAAATAAGAAAAAAACAAAAAAAGGTTAACAAAAAGTATACATTACATACACGCAGAGAGAAGAGGTCTCTCATTGAAAAAGCACCCTGAAGATTCTAACAAACGCTACAGTAACACACTGAGGGTTAAATTTGGACATTTGATAGAAAACACAGGCTGTGGGTTGTTAGTAGTACCACTATACTTGGGTGGAGGCAGTATATATATCCAATCGTTGACAGAGTGGGGGGGGGGCAAAATGGTCTTTTAGATCGACTGTACTACCCACACGGATTTCAAGTGGTGGTGGCTCATCCCTTGCAAAGTCGTAACCTGACCCTTGCATCTTAATTTGGTACTTGTGGTTTTATAAAAGCATCTTATAAATCAGCCTTGATCTTGATTACTACTACTGGTTGGTTCCGTCAATCGCCGGAATGTAATGGGTGCGCCGTGTTGTGGATATAGTAGCATCAAGACCGTTGGCGCGTGCTGGTAACTCGACGATAAGCTAAATGAAAACCGTTGAAGTATTGCTGCTATTGCTAGCTTTGCTTGTAAAATTGCAAGATTTTGTCCAATACATGTACGTGCGCCAAGACCAAATGGGATAAAAGCCATAGGATGCTTAGCAGCACGAGCCACTCCTTCGGAAAACCGAGCCGGATTGAACATTGTTGCGTCATTGCCCCATAATGCTTGATCATGATGAACTGCTAAGATCGGTATTAGAAGCTCCGTTCCACTTGGGATCTTATAACTGCCAAGTTCAACGTCTGTTTTTGCCCGTCTAATTGTTGCGATCGCCGGCGGATACAATCGCAATGTTTCATTGACAATCATCATTAACTGCAAAAAAAATGCCCAAAACACCCTTAATACTTTAAAATGACGATATTACCCTTGCGATAGACTAAAAAGAGAAAGTACTATTAAAATGACGAATTTGCCCCTAAAAAAGGAAAAATCTAATATTAGTAAAAGGACTATAAAGATGTGTTTTTGGTTTCTCTACTTTTGGAGAATTCATCCATGTTAGCTCACATCTGATACTGTAAGTTGCAAACGAGACAAAAATGTCAGGCCTACTTTCGAGAAGAAGAGATAAGGGCATGCTGGTAATTTAATCCTAACAACAACAACCAATGTACACCTGGAGTCAGGCAGTAACTAGACAAAAGAAAAGTAGTTTTTTCTGGATTTATTTAGCTCACCGTCTTAAGTTTCGCCACGTCATCCTTCGTTGGTACATCACGTGATCCACAAACTTTCAAAACTTCGTCACGTGCCAGTTGTTGCCATTCTGGATGCATTGCCAGTAAAATTGTGATCCAGGTGAGTAAATTTGATGTCGTCTGTTTACCAGCAAAGAAGAAACTCTTGCACTCTTCAACAATGTCAAGTATGGTTATGGTCGACGAATCCGATCGGACTAACGCACTCTCTTTCGAACCGGCATTGATCATAAGTCCTAATAAATCTTTCGCACATCCATCAACAAATTGATTGTCCGAGTTGTTGCGTTTTCTCCGTTCTATTAACGTAATTAGACCTTTCTTGATTTCTTTATCCAACTTCCAAGAACACCTGTTCTTTTTCGTAGGAAGGAACCTGACGAAACAAAAAAAATAATTTAATACGAGTTTGTCTTGTTGAACGTGTTTGGATGAGAGTAATAACAGACGAAACAGAACAGAAACTACTGAAGCAGGAAAACTGAAAGATCACCTAACATATATATAAGTTAAGTACACACAGCTGTTAACCAACTAATATAGATTGTCAGGAACAGTTACACCTCCACCACCACCACCACCACTAGTGGTGTTTATAATTAATACTAATGGTGATTATTAAGAATAATAAAAATTATTTACCTGTATCCGGGAATGAAAACCTTTTGAAAAGCTTCAGCAGCATAAATCATCTGTTCTTGTTGCAACTTAAAAACTGCTTTTCCTTCTTCATGACTGCTGCCAAAAGCAGTTCTAGTAATAACTTCTTCAACCAAAGATTGAAACCATTCTGTAACTTCTAACTCTACTTCTCCACTGGCACCACACATTTCTGACCATTTGTCTAGCATTTCTACTGCACTCTTTCCCATCACTGGTATTAACAACTGAAAAACATATTCCAAAATAAATAAATAAAAATTAATTTCTAATTAAAGATAAAAACATAATAACTTATTGATGGATTTGATTTGATGACTTACTTTGAGATTTTCCATATGAAAAGTTGGGGTGATGATTTTTCTATGGTGTGCCCATTTTTCACCTTTAAGACTTAATAAACCATCACCTTCAAGCTGTCTAATAAGTGGGTGATTTTCATTCTTCTCATAGAATTCTGATTTCGATGTGAAGATTTCCCGAATAAGGTCCGGATCGGCTACGGTTAGCCGTGGTGTTGGTCCAAACCACACAAGAAATGTTCCGCCTGTCAACATTCACAATACCAAACCACACATTAAACATTTCCAATGCAGTAAAAATAATATGCCATGAAGTAAAAAAAATGTTCTAGTTAGCAAAAAAGACCCCACAAAATAGATATTACACTACTATTTGATAGATAGATAAATTTGGATGAAGAAGATAAGGCATTGATGTATGCAGGGTACACAATCAAGAGATAGTGAGAAGCCAAACAAACAAAAAAACAAAGAGAGAAGAAGACAACTCATAAAACTAAACCACTAACAAACACTGCAGGCTTTAAAAATCAAAGATTCAGAACTTAGAAAAAAAAAGAAAAAAAAACAGAAAGATAAGAATAAATGACAATGAAAACTCATCAAGAAAAAAAATTAAAAAAAAAAATTGTAGAGAGAATTATGAAGAGGAGGAAAGCTATTGTTAAGATGATGTCATGATTCACTAAAGAATCACACTAAAAAACAAATTCTGAAGCTGCTTATAATTTCATGATGAATTCTTTTTTGAAATTGTTATGAGGAGGTGGAGGAGGAAGAGGACCACAATATGAAACATAAAAAAAGGCCTAACAATCTTCAAAAGTAAAACAAATAAATCCAAAAAATATGACCTTAATACAGAAAACTCTTTAGAAGAAAACACCAAAAAAAAGAAAAACAGCAAGCAATTCAATTCAATTCAGCAAACAACCACAACCACAACTACAATATAGTGTAATGATAACAACAACAGCAATACTTTCCCCAAGATTCAAATTAGCATTCAAACAAAAGAAGAGTGTGTGATTCCAGACATTCAAAAACATGATCATGACTTTGAAAGAAAATTTCAAAAGAAATTGGTTTTCAACTTTAATGAATAAAATTGAAGTTGACCCATTATGAGTATAAATAAAAGGGATTTCAACACCATTTTTTTTTTAAAAAAACCTTCCCTTTCCCATGATACATTAAGAAAGATCAAGACAATTGAAGAAGAAGGAGAAAGGGATATAGAAGAGATAACATACCATAGATTTTCTTCCAATGATGATAAAAAGAGAAAACTCTTGGTAGAATATTATGAGAAAGAGGCATAGGTGATGAAGAAGCTTTAAGCATCAAAGAAACAAGTTCTTTAACATTTCCTATAAAGAATCTATATGGAGGTCCTCTGATCCCTTGTTTTGAAAAATGTTCTTCGATTCTTTTTGGTCTCCACCATAAAAAACCCATCACTTTTAATACTACTAGTAATACTAAAGACAAACTGAATAGTAACCATATCCACTTCTTTGAACCCTCTTCCTCCATTCTCTCTATAAAAACACTTCTCTTCTCTTCTCTTCTCTTCTCTTGTCTCTCACACAGCTCTATCTATCTATATATATTTATATATATAGTGGTAGTGGTAGTAGCAGTAATAGGCTTTCTTTTCTTTTCTCTACTTCAGAAGAAGATTATTATCTGTCTCTCTCTCTCTTTCATTTATAGTTTGTTTCTCTTCTCTCTTTTGTAACTCACCTCCTCCTCCCTCCCCCTTTATATTCTGTTGCTAACAGCAACCCCCTTTTCTTTATTACTAAAGTGTTGTTATGTGTAGAATGGTACGCAAGGCCGGCGCCGTAGGGGCCGCCATGGGGAGTTATAGTAGTCAACGCGGAACTATTCTTCTTAATACTTTTTTAATTTTAATATTTATTTTAATTAATTAATTAATGTTTTTAGGATTGGAGATATTAGTTAGTAGCTTAATTAAATGATGAGTCCACATTATTCATAATAAACATAATTATTTGAGGATAATTGATAATTAAATGTGTAACAAGAATTAATTTGCATTGATGAAGAATGGTGGTGGCGTTTGGTTATTTGATTGTGGCCATACTATCAAGATTTATTATAACAAAATATAGCTGAAAGAAGAAAATAAAAAGGATGGATAGGATATAACTGAAACATGGGTGTGTTACTCAATAGGAGACATAAAATGATTTTTTTTTTTCACTTTCGATTGGTATGAATTTTAATTTTGGCATAATAAGAGATTAAAAGAATTAGTACTATGTATATTTTTTATTAGAGGGAATCGTAATCTTAAATTCTTAATCAAATGAGTAGTGTCACTCGCTCAATTATCATTGTGTATGTTTATCAAACAGTAACAAAATAATTGTGCATGAAATGATGGCATCTGAGAATATTGAGAAAATGTTAAGAGAATGAACTATAATCACAAACATGACAGTGCTCTTGTTTTCCTTTTTTCGGCAGGTATTTATTATTTCTAGTCATCTATGTCTTCTTCGTTAATTAGTAGTTTATAATTTCTCTTAACTTAATTAAAATTATTAGTTGTATCAAGGAAAACTATCAATATCTTAGTGAGTTCAAAAATTCGATTAATAATGTTTTGTTTACCTTTTTACGGGTGATTTTTGCGATAGCTAGTGATGTTGTTCGTAGAAGTGAATCTTATAGTTCGTGTGGGTCAATTGCATTTTAGGGGTGAAAATAATATTCCATACTAGGAAAAAAAGATATTATCATTTTTTTAATTTTAATCTGGAGATAATATTTTTATTTTTGCTTTTTAAAATATAATATTTTTTATTTTTGTATAATTTTAATGAAAATGAAGAGAAAAAAATTAAATATTTGTTTAGTAATTTATTTAATTTTGGAATAAAATGAATGCATCACCCTTTGAAATATGAAATGGGTATAAAAATCCAGGCGAATTTGAGGACCACCAAAAATTAATTAGGGGTTATTTTTTTAAAGCAATCTAATGGGTGTGGTTAAGGGGTAACCTAGGGGTATGTAAAATTACCATAAAACCTTTGAGTAATCAAATTATTACCAAAAAACCAATCACTAATAAAACATAAACCTATTTCACACTTTTATTTCAAACTACCGATTTTGCAACTCTTTTCTTCTCCTCTCCAATTACAAAACCACATATTACACTTAAAACTACCGATTTTCCACCATTTTCTTCTCAACTTCAACCGATTAATCGTAAACCAATTCATCGATGTTACTACAATCTAAAGATGCCTCGACAAAAACAAACAAGTTGTCAACCTCCTAATACAGATTGGCCGCATTTTTCTGAAATAATAAGAGATCGAGAAATTGTTCAAGAACAATACGAAGAAAGCGATGAACGCGATGAAGATGAAGTAGAAACGGAGTCCGATTACGAAAATCTGCCTCTCCAGCAGTTGATGGTTCCAATAAGATAAGGGGTTTACCATATTTGTGTTTATATTGCTTAAATCGCATGAATTACTAGCTAGAATACCAAGGGTTTTAGGTTAGATTACACAATCGTTAGTTTCGTGGTTGTATTAAACTACCGATTGTGGCAGTGTTCTTCACTGCTCATGAAAATCATGCACAGTCGGTAGTTACCTTTAGGTTAAAACTACCGATTGTTCTTATGTATAAAAATTTCGTAATAATCTGTAGTTTTATATAGGCTTAAACTACCGATTGTGAGTGTTCAATGAACCTCAAAAACACCCATCACAATCGGTAGTTAGATTTAGACCTAAACTATCGATTATTCTACTGGATGCAAAAGTAGTGATAATCGGTAGTTTCGTTTAGTGTTAAACTTCCGATTGTGCTAGTTAGTGAACCTCAAAAACATCGATCATAATCGGTAGTTATTTTTACACCTAAACTACCGATTATCACTCCTGATGATGTGGTGCAGATTCTAGGTCTGACCGACCATGGTGCGTCGGTCAAGTTTGATTATGTGAAGCAGTTAAACTCGGACCAGCTTTATGCTTTGACTGAGAAGTGCTTTGGCTGGGACCGAGAGACCTCTAACGAAGAGTTTGACCGGTGCGCTAAATACAGAACCAGGAAATTTAGTATGGTTCATCTGATGGAAAGTTTCAGAGGCACCTTGGAAAAAGAGAAGGCCAACCCAGAGTTCAGCGATGACCAGGTCAGAGCTGCAGCAATTGCATATCTTCTGTGCGTTTTGGGATGTGTAATTTTCCCAAATGCTAGTGGCAACCGGGTTGACGCCAACCTGCTACAACTTTTGGATCCTATCCACAAAGTTAGAGACTATTTTTGGGCACTGCTTGTCTTGCGTTTTTGATGGAAGAGATGAGGAAGGCATCCCGGGAGGAGACTAGCCAAATAGCCGGGAACGTGAGCTTATTGCAGGTATTTTAGTAACTCCATTGATGGTTTGATTGCTATTTATCCTTTCTTCTTTTGCTCTTTAAATTTTCTCATACTTGGTTTGATATGTTCATTAGGCTTGGATCTACGATCACTTTCCCTCCCTGGAGTTGGCAAGACAGAAGCCGGATTGGGAGAGAGGCACAACCCGAGGCAAAAATACATCTTTTCGGGAAACCATTCAAGGTTCAAGGAGCAGGAGTTGATTGCTTTGAGGAGGAACCTAGACTCCATGGCGGCCCCAAATGTATGTTTTGATCCCTACAGAAAAGTGCTAGTTGATCGTACTATACCTCGAAGGTCTGAGTTGGCCATGTACTTTGGACCCTTGTGGCATCCAACAGGATATGTCATCTACAATTCCTCTAGGGTCCTACGTCAAATGGGTTATGTCCAAGTAGAACCTAGGCCTCACATCCACGACAAGTTCAAATTGGACGTTCCAAATAGTGTTTGTGATAAGGACACGATCCAAGTTGTTTACACGCCCAACCCATCTGTTGAAGATTGGAACAACAGAATGCATTACATGATCGACGAGGGGAGACCTGTAAACCGAGGTGATGAGATAACCTCAGCCTATATGGTATGGTACCGGGAGCACTCTCAACTTAAAGTGATCCTTGAAGATAAAAGAAAGAGCATCGGGGTAAACCAATATATGTCCATCATCAAAACCCGTCGGGCTTAGCAAGGCTGGTACGTAATGTTATTTCCTTTTGATTTTAGTATTACGGGTCAATATTATAGATAATAATCGTTTGATTGTTATTGCCTAAAAACAGAAGAAGGGGATTACATTTTTGTCGAACAAGATAGGTTCGTGCCACAATGGGAGAGATAAAGACCTCCTTGACAACCTTGATAATGAAGCTTATGCTCTCCAGTTCGGAGATACCGGCACGACGACGACGCAGACAAGGAATGTAACTTCTAAGAAGACTAAACGTGCTCGCGGTTCAATGAGTGTTGCTCCTCGAGCGAATGTCCCTGCTCCTCAACCCAATGAACCCGAAGCCTCTGATACTCGTTCTTCTCTTCCTATAACCAAAATAGTTAGGAATTAGGTTGTAATCGTTAAATTGAAGGATACTATTTTAGTGTTTAACATTTCCGGTTTTAAGGTATAACATTTGAGATGTGATTATATGTACTTTTTTGAGTTATTATTTGATTTGCCATCGGTTTATTTTTAACAAGTTATGTTCTTCAAATTTTACATGTACAATCGTTAGTTAGGTGGTTTGAACAAACTACCGATTGATTAAATTCATCAGTAATCGGTAGTTTAAGAATTACCGTTTATGGTTTAAGATTT
The DNA here is from genome assembly GCA_023531435.1 of Papaver californicum. NCBI lineage: Eukaryota > Viridiplantae > Streptophyta > Magnoliopsida > Ranunculales > Papaveraceae > Papaver > Papaver californicum. The sequence goes on along the minus strand of JAJJMC010012549.1, from coordinate 2,180,477 downwards.
TTTAAAACTACCGATTGTACTAAAACAAAATGTTGAAATTTTACAAAAAAATTGGATTTCCAATTTGGGGCTACTTATTATAATCGGTAGTTTTATGAATTCTTAAACAACCGATTGTACCAAGACAAAATGTTAAAATTTTTTAAAAAAAATTGGATTTCCAATTTGGGGCTACTTATCATAATCGGTAGTTTAAGGAATTCTTAAACTACCGATTTTACCAAGACAAAATGTTGAAATTTTTCAAAAAAATTGAATTTCCAATTTGGGGCTACTTATCATAATCGGTAGTTTAAGGAATTCTTAAACTACCGGTTGTACCAAGACAAAATGTTGTAATTTTACAAAAAAATTGGATTTCCAATTTGGGGCTACTTATTATAATCGGTAGTTTTAGGAATTCTAAAACTACCGATTGTACCAAGACAAAATGTTGAAATCTTACAAAAAAATTGAATTTCCAATTTGGGGCTACTTATTAAAATCAGTAGTTTAAGATTTTTTAAAACTACAGATTTTACCAAGACAAAATGTTGAAATTTTTCAAAAAAATTGGATTTCCAATTTGGGGTTACTTATTATAATCGGTAGTTTAAGATTTTTTAAAACTACTGATTGTACCAAGACAAAATGATAAAATTTTACAAAAAAATTGGATTTCTAATTTGGGGTTACTTATTATAATCGGTAGTTTTAGGAATTCTTAAACTACCGATTGTACCAAGACAAAATGTTGAAATTTTTCAAAAAAATTGGATTTCCAATTTGGGACTACTTATCATAATCGGTAGTTTAAGGAATTCTTAAACTACCGATTGTACCAAGACAAAATGTTAAAATTTTGCAAAAAAATTGGATTTCCAATTTGGGGCTACTTATTATAATCGGTAGTTTTAAGAATTCTAAAACTACCGATTGTACCAAGACAAAATGTTGAAATTTTTCAAAAAAAATTGGATTTCCAATTTTGGGGCTACTTATTACAATCGGTAGTTTTAGGAATTCTTAAACTACCGATTGTACCAAGACAAAATGTTGAAAGTTTACAAAAAAAATTGGATTTCCAATTTGAGGCTACTTATTAAGGGCTAATTTTGAGGTTGTTTAGTTGGACAGGTTTTTCATAATTTTTGATAGTTTTTTTAAGAATTGACAAATTTTTATCACCAATTTATTTTCTTTTTGCTCCTTTTATTTCCAAGATCATGCTTCCTATTTGGAACAAAAATTATATTGAGAATGCTTCTAACAACAAAAAAACATTTCTAGAAAAACTCATATCAAGGGATACCCCAACAAATTGAGGGACACCTAGGTTAAAATTCATATAGGGTATTCTAATAAAAGGTATCCTAAGACTATATAAAAAAAACTAAGTTATCATTGGTATATTTTATTTATTTATTATTTTTTCTTTAATTTTTTTTATGATACTGCTAATTCATTATCCTCGTTTCAAACTTAATTTTATATCATTTATATTGTGCCGACTCCAATGTTTTCTTCTTGTTTTGAAAACACCATCAACAGTCGATATGGATAATTGATGAGTTCCATGTTGACCATATATGTTATTCTTCATCTTTAAAAAAATAATCAACAGTCGGTATTGTATATTTGTTGAATACCATGCCGAAAGTTGATTTTTGAGAAGAAAATTTATAACAGTCGGCATAGTAAAACAAATTCAAACATGTTGACTGAAAAAATCAACAAAAATCGACATGGTGTTTATCTATTCCATACCGACGGTATAGAATTGGTATGTTATTTTTTATTTTACAATAACCCTAAAATTTAAAAATAAAACAAAATAAATAAGTTTAAAAAATAAATCAAACTAAATTAAATTAAAAGTATAAGGACTATTTAGTCGTCATAAGAAAATATAAACTATCGATTTTTCGTTTTACTTATATATTTTGTTTTATTCGGACAATATTGACTCATCAATCCAGAAGTCTTAATGTTGAAAGAAAAATGAAACTTTAGAAACCATATTTGAATCACAGCAAATATGGGGAAGGCATGGGTGGTTTTCTTGCTCTCTTGGTGACCAAGTTAAATTTTTTTCTCCCCAAACAATTATATTAATTCACCAAAAAGCTCACTATATTACAATTCAAATGCCCAGTAGGCACCGCACCAGAATCCAGAGGATTCACATTACAAGCTCAAATAAGAACAATTTGGAGATTCAATCTGCCTTCAAAAGCACAAGAAATGTCGTCGTATATACTAAACAGCCTTTTATACCCAAAAAAAGAATGCTAATAAGCCTTGACTTTCAAAACGCGTTGAGCCATAATGCATCTTTTGTTCCAACGACGTATTGCCTTTTGTCTTTAAGAATATTTGTTGGCTCTGGACAGTAAGTAAGACTGAGTCCCATTCGAGTCAGAGTTGTGAATAAATATGAAGGCTGATCAGAAAAAACATTTAGGAATACCCATGATGTAGCATGTTCTTCTTCTTCTTTTTCATTTAAGTAATGAAATATCCCAACTCATGAATCGTCTAGATAATGTCTGTAATATACCTAACTCACCTCTTTTGCATTCATTTCATGTCTACATTGACTTTTTTTTTAATTCTGATTTTCCAAATCTTTTCCTCCTTTACTTATGTACTTAGTAGATGACAGTGGAGGAGGAGGAGGAGGATATATATCTTCTTCTTTCGGTTTCTTAAATTAAATTAAGGTAATAATAATATCATCAATCAATAATTATAATACAGGAGCTTTGAAGTATTTCCGTGAAGAAATCAAATTCCAGGTGTTGCAAGGATGTTTTGGTCATTCAATAATGTGAAGCATTTAAAACAGATATAAATACATGATTGGGGATAACAGAGAAGCATTAGGTGTACAGTAGGAATACCACATTTAGATTTTATCATCTTTTTAATAAATGTTTGTACGCAATTCGTTAATTATCAATAATTCTAAGGAAATCATGAGAAATTTTCTGGATATTTTTATCGATAGATTTTTTGGTGGTGATAAGTTCTGAATCACTTAATAACTTTACTATTATATTACAATGACATTGATAATCTTATTTATATTTGGTTGTCCAGAATTTATAAATTATGCCGTTACAGTTTAGATTTTAGATTTAAAATTAATATTATCTCCGTCCTAATAGAAATGGTACTATTATTTTTTTATATAATCTAAAAATAAATTAAAAAAATGACGATGTCTTTTTACTAGGATAAAAGGAGTATTATAATTTAGATATAAAAAGTATAAAGATTTTTTATGAGAATAATTGGTTAACACTAGGGCTGCACAGGAACCGACCGGAACCGAAAAACCGGACCGGAACCGACGGAACCGTACCCCAAAAGAACCGAACCGAGGGTATAAGGTAAAGGGTACGGGTATAAAAAATAAGAACCGAGTACAACCGGGTACAAGGTACAGGTACTACCCCTGTACTTGTACCCTGTACCCTGTACCTGTACCTCCTCATGATCTTTTACAAAGTTGATTACTAAAACCTATTGCTCTTGATCTTTTATATGATTATATACTAGATGATAACTCTAATGTTGAGGAAGGTAATGTGATTTTTTTTTTCTTTTTTTTTTTTTTTATTTTCTATATTAGTCATCAATTCAATCTTTAACATAATATTCATTTATACACATTTCGTAATACTGTATACATTTCGTAATTAGATTGAAATGGTAGAAACACTTAAATTTTCTAATTTTTTTTATTTTAACAATTTACATTTAAATTTTAGATGTAACAAAAAAAAAAAAAAACAGGGTACAGGGTACGTACCCGGAACCGGACCCAGGGTACAGGGTACAAAATCGGAACCGGACCCAGGATACATGGTACAGGGTACAGGTACAAAATTTAAGAACCGACCATGGGGAGGTACAGGTACAGGGTTCCACCAAGAACCGAGCCGAACCGACCTTTGTGTCCAGCCCTAGTTAACACATATATTATGTGTCTAAACTTAACCCAAGCAAAAGAGATGATTTATGTCATGTCATGGCTTTTCAGTTGATAATAAAACCAGACAAGATTTTGAGGTAAACAGTGTTTTCTATTTATCAATAACTGAAAGAATAATGTTTGTTTGTGATAAGGACAAATTTTAATAGAGAAATGTGAACATAAATCATAAAATGGGCCTCATAATCATAAATTGGGCCCTTCTATAACTGTTTCTTGATTTAGACTCTCCACATAAATTGTTTACATTTTCTATTTGTTAAGTTTACTTTGTATTTTTAGTTTTAATTAAGATTGTGATCCCTCAAATTAGGCACCATTTCAAAGCATCCAAATGAGAGAATAAGCATTGGGATGTAAATTCTCTCAAACGGTTGTACTATGATTATAAACTAAATTGTTTCCTCCAAAAGTTTTGCATTCATACGTCAAAGGCAAATTTTGAATAGGGTCTTAATAACTAATGAACTAATTGACTCTGGTTGAGAAGTGGGGTTTTAAGATTATTTTGTAAAGTTGATTTTGAAAAAACTTTGACCATGCCAATCGGTCTTTTCTTCATAAAGTTTTTGTCAATCGGTCAATTATAATTCAGAAGGATATTTCAAGAACTAAAAAGGTATATGACAAGGAGACTTTTTATGGTCTTTCTTAATCTTAACCGTAAGTAAAGCTCTTACATACTCAATGCATAAAACTCAATCTCAATAATTTTAAACGGTTTCAAAGTCTTAACTAATGGAGTTCTTTCTTCTTTTTTGATTGATAAAGAAGAATGTATTGATAAAAAAAAATACAAAGAAAGTGCCGTCCAAGACGGAAATACTAGAAAAAATAAAAAGAAAGAGAGAAAAAGAAAAAATTGTACAAAAGAAAAACCAAAAATATGAAATAAAACTAAGGTAAAATACACTTATTTTTCAATACTCCATCACTTGTTGAAAGAAGACATCGACAAACTCTTCAAAAGACAACTAATGGAGTTATTATCAGTCATTTTAAATTTGTATATGACACTCTTATTTTTCTCGATGCTGATACATAATAAGTTATGTTTTTAGACTTTTGTTAATGTTTAGAAGGCTTGACCGCTTGAGAACTAATTTTACAAGACAACGCATCTTTGGTAGTGGATATGCTAGAGAGTTGAATGTATTTTCTTTTTTATTGGGGTGTTAGAATTTACCTCAACCCATATTCATTTGGGATTACCTCTTGGTGACAATTACAAAGGTGTTGCAAAGTGGAATAAAGTTACTGATAAATTTAACAATGATGCAGTTGGTTGGAAAAAATCTTTGCTTGCAAGGGCCAGCAAGATTACGCTCATTTCCAGTGATTTCTAATCTTCTTACCTACCATGTGTCACTTTTTCTATTGCTAACAAACTTGTAAAATTTATGAGAAACTTCTTATGAAAGGACAACAAAAATTAAAAATGTGCATCTGGTGAAATGAGATATTGTTATTTGTAGGAAAAAACACGCTAGTTTGCGCAATGAAATACTGCACCCTATGAAAAATGCACTAATGATTATTCATGTATTGAATCTATGCTCGCTTGTATATATATATATATATATATATATATATATATATATTCTGATGCATTTAAACTTGTATATGCAAATTATATATATATTAATTTCACATATACCCACTAAAATTATGTGAATTATGCATATATATATATATATATCCGTTTGGCGGCATGGCCGAGTGGTAAGGCGTGTATTTAAACTTGGCCTCTAGGATGAACCTTGACCTAACTTGGACCATCAGAGTTGTTTGGCTTGTAAACTCATTGACTCAAAACCATGGATGAAATAAGTTTGAGATAGTGAAAGAGAGGGATAGGGGAGGGTGGGTCGGAGAGAGGGTGTGAAAATGAGAGGGAGGGTGGTTTCTTCACTCCTTGTTCCCAAGGAATGCTGATTTGGGTGATTACGAGGGTAAGGGCCAAGGGGGGCACAAAGGGGGTTGATGTTTTGGAAGTATGCTATTAAATTTGAGCACATGGGAACAATGCTGTCTATTTTGGGAGGCCTCTTTCTCTTTTATTTTCATATCTCCGTTATTGGTGGGGATTTGGCTTTGGGTCCACCTCAAACAATAGGTTGCCCTACACTAGGACACCTTCCCTTAATCTTGTCTTAATAATCCCAAGACATGTTGGGGCCATGTGCCCCCTTTAACCTTACCAATTACCACCTCAACCTCCTTCGGCCTTATTCCTTCTCACAGCAACAGCAACCAACTTTGGTTTCACCTTTTATAGGCTTCTAGACTTTTGACTCGGTTATTCGACCAGTATGGGTTTTGAAATCGTGGTAAAAAAAAATTTATAAGAAAAATAATTCATTTACTTTAATCCGAGGAATGAAAGTTTGGTCCAGGAAATGAAGACGGTCAACTTCCCAGGACCTTGTTACACCTAACCTTCTACTATATTTAGCAGCTTTCTTTATTTGAATTATATCCCTCTTAAATATTTAAATTTATAAAATAAGACATTATTTATTAGGACAAAACACTCATCTAGAATAGTACTAGCAGACAAGTTAATCTGGTAACTAGTTTTATTTAGATAGGAGATAACATTTAAAGAGTCGCTTTTAATGCAAATGGAAGATAAAAAATTTTAGGCTTCTAGACTTTTAACTCGATTACTAGGTCAATATGGGTTTTGAAATTATGGTAATTTATTTACTATGAAACACCGATACTGATATGGGGATACGGATACGGGAATACTGATATGGGGATTCGTAAATTTTTAAAAATTGGGATACTGGATACAGTGGGATATATATATTTATCAATATTTTATATAATAATAATTCATTTTAGTTTAAAAAAACACATAAAATAAACAATCTCATTAATATTATTTGGAAATTGGAATAGTTCAAAAAAAAAAATATCTAACATTTCGCTCACCAGTTACTCATCAATATTGTGTTCATCAAAGAGCACCGCTTCTAGTTCTGGCTCGTCAAAACATGCGTGTTCTAAAGAAACTATAAATATGTAGATTTTATAAAATTTTCATCATTGATAAGTACAAATATCTATAAATATATAAATTTAAATATATAATTTTAGTATATTACAATATATATCAAATTATCGGAAGTATCCCCTTCTAGAGTATCCCAGAGGTGTCCCTGAGTATCCCCTATTCTTTTCATAATTAAAAAAAAAAACAGATACTTTAAATGGAGTATCCGATATGTATCCCCAGATATCCCCAAATATATGATACTGATACAGATACGTCACCGATTTTGAAGTATTCGTGCTTTATAGTTTATTTAGATAAAAACGGTCTATTTTCTTTGTCAACCTTTTCTTCTTCTTTTGCCTTACCAACTCATTCTTACGGTCTTGACCAATGTAGTCAATCTCGGATCTCGGTCTCGTCGTGGCCTGGACCTTGACACCTTGACAACGATATCTCGGGGAGATTATCGGTGAAATCTCGGACTAACTATTAAGTCATAATCACAATTCATAACCTGCATACAGGAAATAGATTAGTAATGGAAGCATTTGTCTTGTCGACGCATGTATGTTTCTGTTTTAGCATGCTGACCACTGTTCTAAACACATGGATACTTGAGATTTGCATGTGATTGGAGCAAACAATTTAATGTTTAAGTGTGGATGAATGTTGTTTTTCTGAATGTAAATTGAAACATTATTTCAGATGTGTAGAATTTCGATCAAGTTTTTTCCTCAAAATACTTCAAAGAACCTATTCATTGTTCTTCTAAGACCTTAACACATTGTTAGTCTATAAAAGTGTTAGTAGTTTGACACATTGCAGAATTGCTTTGACATGTGAGCACAGTGAATCTATTAGTACAACTAGAAGTTTAACTCGACAGGTAACTTTTTTGTTATGGATTATCAGTGTGTTCTCAGGAAAGGCTGTGATATTTTGAGTACAAGTTATAATAAATTCAGAATTGGTATACAACAGGAATCCGGTATGAATATATCACCAGTATCTGATATTCATCATATTGTTCATGAAGAAAATCAGATTACCTAAAATCAAAATGGTTTACATTAATCAATCAAATCATGTTTTAGACCTGAAGCTCTATACAAAAGCCTAGTAAAAAATCATTCGTTCCAGCACCTCTAACAAGTAGTCTATAAGATATTTGATGCATAATCAACTTAACCAAATTTGCATACACATACTCCAATCTATCACTAATCACCTCTAACAAGCATCTCACTAAAGTTTCCATATTTGAGGAATAGTTCAAAGAAAATACACAAAGCACCTAGCTAGCTTCAGTTACTGACTCGGAAATCTCATAGTATGTTTCCAAACAAGAGAGACATCACAATTTCACACTTTGGTGTTCCGAAGTAACAGTAGCATGGTCTGTTAACCAACTGCATAGAATATTACATGAATGTCTCAATTCAAAATCATCTACATCGAATAACAGATATATCAAGAAGAAGAAAAATTCATAACCATGGCAAAGATCAATTATGAACTTGCAAACTTCCCTAGACTGAGTACAATTAAATTGGGCATGTTGAGAAATGAAATCACAATTAAAACTCTTTTAATCATCCATCAGAAGAATAAAGTGATAGGGTTTTTTACCTTGAAGTGAGACGACTAGGTTAGAAAAGAGGAACTGAGGAAGAACTGACTGTCGCAGAGACGCCAGAGGCGGAGAGTTACAGAACAGAAAGAAGAGAGAAGATTGAATTTTGTTCCGTGATGGTTCAAAACTTCAAATTAGGTTTCTGATTCGAGAGATCATATTAGGACCGTTAGATTTCTATCATTCTAATATATGGACCGTTAGATCGTTTAGAAGATTAGAGACCGTTAGATTAAAATAGCAAATACCATTTTTACCCTAAATATGGGCGTATCGTTGCGGCCGAGATCTCGGCAATTCGACCGATATTCGCGTTCAAATCGCGGTGAGCGCAATCTCGGATATCGTCAAGGTATTCGACCGATACCTTGAAAAGCGCCGATATCTCGGCCGAGATTGACTACATTGGTCTTGACTAGACTTAACTTGACTCGACTCGACTCGTTGCTTGCCATTGAGGTCAAACCAGTATGAAGAACCAATTTTATGTAAACGGAGTTTAGAAAACCCCTTGGAAAACAAAAACAAAAATTTTAAGAGATTTATGTCAAAATAATTTTAGGAAATACCAGTTGCCAAGTGAAGATAATTTACTATATTTTTCCTAATCTGGTTATATCTTCTTCTTCTTTTGTAAACATATTAGATTTCAAGTCAAATCTAAAAAAAAGAAAGAATTAACTTGGCTTTGCATGCTTTCAGAAGTTGAAGTATGTAACCTTGAGGACCAAGCTTCTTTTGCTAACCTATCTACATAAAACATGAAATGTCTTGGAACAAACTTAATATTTACAACACCCAAAGAAGAGCGAAAATTCAAGCAAAGTCTAAACTGGTTTTGGGAATTCCAGTTTAGAGTATCCTGAGACTGCTGACCATTGCAAGTATTCACTAAAAAAGCAAAAAGAAGAAGTGACGTCTAATTCCTTAATCCACTTGAGCGTTGCATGGTAAGCTTTAAGTTTCCATTTAAGGCACGGGTGGCCTAACCACTTCCTCCTCTCACCTGTTTATCTCCATTTGCATAACTTAACAACACAAGTGAATAGCCCATTGAGTTATTACTTCTTCAAAAACAACATCAAACCAAATTTAAATTGAGCAATATTGTCAGATATATGGGAATAACTATTTTTAGGTTTAACAACATTCAAACTAGTTTGTTTGTTTTGAAAATAATGCACAGAAGAAACTATATCAGATTGAATCTTTTTAACAAGATCACCAGGTTCAGGTTCAATATTCTTGAAAATAACTTCATTTATGTATTTTCAAATTGACCATATGATAACGCAAATATTAGGAATGCAAGAATGCTAACTTTTATTCCTAATCCATGAAGAACACTAGAACATCCATGAGAGTTACATAAGTGAATTAATGAAAGGGAAAACCATATGACCTGAGCAAATGGCAATCCAGAAAAAGATGCAACTCAGTTTCAAGACAACAAGTTTTGTATAATTTACAACATGTATCAATTTAATGCATATATTAAATGCTAAATTATTACTATAATTAAAGTTAAATAGTTTAATATATAATAATATTATATATTATGTAATGTTAGATAATTTTTTTATCTTTGGTATATGAAAATATATTTATAAGGAATTCAACATTTGCATCTAAAAATAATTGTTTTAAAAAGGAAATGGAGATAAACAAGAAAGATATTGATATATTTGTTTCTTATTTCTTGAGATAGTATTTAATTTTTAGATTTGCTTATATATCTTTTGATTTCATAATTATAAAAAACTCAATAGTATATTTGAGAATTTAATGAAAAAATACCACTATAAAAAGAAGCTGAAATTTTTTTTAGGACAAACGAAAATAGAATAGAGGACTAGTAATTTTGGACGGAGGGAGTAATGTTTTTAAGATTTCTACATTGAACCAAATCGTCTATTGAAAATTCAAAGCACTCATTTATAAAAAACATATGAGAAATGGTTGGTGCAGTTTTAACACTTTTAATTCCAGAAATATTTTTCTTCGATTCACTTTTATATACAAATCTAAAATGAACTTCTAAACAAGCGTAGAAAAGGGTTGCCATAAATAAGAAGCGTGAAAACATTTCATTTTACTTTTATATTAGCTTATGTCTTTTGAAAAGGTAAAGCTAATCATATAAAGTAATAAGAAACGTTCCAGAAAAGCCTACAGATAGTGCTCCAATGGAGTCTATCAAAATACAATTCTTATTTTTTAAGTTAATTTCTCACTTGAAAATGAGGAGATTATAATGGCTTTGAAGGACGCTCGTACCAACAACTTTATGATTTTTTTAAAGTATGCATACACTTGAGTATTATGTGAGATCTTAGTAAGTTAATGATGTCGAATATTCATTTACGTAGCTACTAAATAATAGATGATGGTAGTTGTTAACCCCTCTGCAGAGGAATATTATCAGCACATGTGATTGGTTGGTATACAATCCAGATTATGTTGGATTGGATTTTCTTAAATAACGTAATATTTAGATCCAATAATTTATTGCATATCTTGAAGATTGGTATTAGTTATAATGCGTTTTGAGATACATATGATCATTGTAAGAACGATTTTGAGGGTTTTATGCTCTGACCCTAGGATTGGTTCAGTAAAATTTGTTCTCCCTATATGATATATTTGGCGTAGTAGTCGTTGAAGGACTCGTAACGTATTCATACAAAAATATGGTCGAAAAACAAATTTGAATTTGTAATCCTTGGAGGATTCACATTTAGACATCCATCTAACTCGATTATGTCAGGTTTGACAATCCTTTATGTGTTTTTTAAAATACCAATATCTATATTAATTGATTATATCATCTTTCCAGGTCTCTTGAGAGGTCTTTAAAACACTAAAATTAACGTTTCAGCACCATGAATCCATTTTGATTTGTAGTTAAGAATTATGCTCGCAGAAATTTTTCTATTAAATAGGCTACATATTTTGTTTTGATGCTTATTTTCTGAACTTATGTAGTTGAGTTAACATCTATAAGGACGTCAAAAGTTTACTATTTTTCCTTCATTTCTGATTTTTGTCCCGCGTAGTTTTCTTGACAAGGTTTTAACGAGGCATCATGTGGATGACATCAAATCATTATTAAAAATGTTGAATTGTGTTCTTTTTCCTTCGTCCAAATTTCGTCATATTGGTTTTACTGGTAAGGTTTTAGTGAGAAAATCTATTCAACATGCTGGTCATTTAGGAAATAGTTATGTAATTTTTGTTATTTAGTGGATGCCCAATTTAACTAGACCAAATCAACACAATAATCTCCGAGAAATTTGGATGTGTTTCCAAGATATATCAGGTATGATCACATATACGGTTTTGTTCACTTACGATAATGTATTTATATCATAGCTCTTTATTGAATAACCTACATCAATTACTTTTGTAAATCATCTTGAGAAGCTAGCAATCCATGAATAACGTAGACTTAGCAAGAGTATTAATCGAAGACGTCATCAACGAGAAAAAAAAATCACGAAAGCCTAATAATCTACAACATTCAACGAATTCGTTCATCGAAATTGGAAATTCTCGACCCAAAGATTTGCAAGCCAAGATTTGACTAAAGTATTCATCATAGGGAGTGTCATCCATCATCAAAGGTGCATTTATTGAACTAATCGTGTTGTACTTTTTTCTTCGTCAAGGTTTTGTCACACTGGGTTTTTATTTTCTAGGTTATAACGAGACAACATTTGCGTGTCCATCATTGTTTTAAGTCTTCACATGCTTATGCAATTTTAGATTTTTCTCTTTTTAGTTTTCTTGTTATGATCGTAATGACTTAGACACAATAGTCACCAGAGGGAGTGTTATAAAGTTAAGTTTATTGACTAAGAGGTTTTTATGTCTAACTTTAGGGTTTTCACGTAACTTTGGTAACAAGTCTTCTTATCATACAAATAGAGGCTATAAACTGTGTATTGACCATATGAATAAGAACGCATAGACCCGCCCACACCCATTGTTTTGACCCGCACCCGCCAATTCACGAGTTGGTTACGAATATCTCTTTATATTACCCGCCATGGTTGGGTCGGGTGGTGGGTTCAAGCCAAAATCACGCGACCCTACCAGCCTACCTGTTGGTCAACAAAGTTTGGGGCTAATTTTTCAAGAAAAGGGAGTTGTATTATATAGAAGAAAACCACAACTATCATATTTATTAAAATCAACAAAGAAATCATCATGATCGAAAATTTATACCTTGACGACTTTTTTATTTGGTGATAGATGGTCATGTAAAATATACCTTATAAGTCGTCATGGTTTAACATCACCGACTATGACGATTTTTCATGCAATACTAATACATATCAAAATTACACCAGACTACCATATTAATAATAAACTTGCATAAAATGAAAAATACTAAACGCATTGCATGTGATTATATTTCCCGGTACGAGATTCAATTACCGATGCAGCTTCGAAATGATTGAACGTTTCTCCTCCCCATTTGGTATATTCATCCTACGTTGTAAACTTGTCCCCTTTGCGTCTAGCTAGAAACTCGTTGCACTTGTAGCACAATTTTCTAATCATTATGGTACAAGGAGAAACATACTCATCCTTGTATATTTTTTTTTGGTTTCTTGTACTTACAATCCCACTTGGACATGAAAGAACCTGTACTAACAAAATTCCAAAATAGTCTATCAGACAGACTTTCTTGTACTTATTGTCTCAACACATAACTTTCCCCCAAGTTTCCAAATTATTTCTTATTTCTTCCTCATTAAAAAATGACTATTCTCTACACTAAAGAAGAAGATATTGCATTGTTAGATCATGGCTTGCGACCACAAGTCATGACGAAGGTTTTGACATTAACTTATGGCTAACCCATGAACAGTTTTGAAACCGTATTTTTATAATCTTTGTGGCGTTAGACAGTAATTGAAAAAGAAGATCATTCAAACTCCTTAGAAAAAAATCGATAAACTCTTGCAGAAGATAAATGATTATGAGACCATTTGTCCGACGTCAAGAAAGTTCATCCTAGATGGTTCACTGAAAGACGAGTAATAATTATCTTTAAAAAGAATTCATTATCTTGGGCAACTCAATTTTAAATAATCCTAACTTATTGTTCGGTTGTTTTTTCAGAAAGCTATGGTTCTTTCACAATAACCCATGGAAAAGAATTTGGTTGCGAAGAATGCTTTGAAATTTATAAAGAATGTTCGATGTGGTTCAACCAAGTTTTGTTTTAAGTATAATGCTATTATCTATATTATGTCTTTTTACTCAATATAATGCTCTGAAATATGTTAGGTATTTTTATTTTGATAAAATGTTATTACAAAATCCAAATAATCAAATTATTTCAAAGAGAAGTCATCGTGGTTTAAATATACAACCATGATAACTTTTTTTCTTTATGTTTTTAAGGGGAAAAGTTGGCATGGTAGATATATAAGATCATGACAATTCATAGTGTAACAATTTTTAAACAATCATCATGGTTCTATTTTTATACCATGACGATTAAATTTCATGAAAAGTCGCTATGGTTTAATTTTATGACCATGGTGAATTTCAAGAATTGTCGTGGTTATAAGCTAACGACTGTGACGATTTATATCCTGTGATTTTGCATTTTTACGTATTTAACCAACAAATCGAACATTCGTAGATTAGCAATCGTTCACCTGAGTATTTTGAGCATTGTTCTCTTGATTTGCACCCTCATTTTCGGCTTCATATATTAATCAATTAATATAATATATCCAATTTACTTGAGAATCGTTGTTAATATTATCATCAACACAATCATCTTTGTTATTTGAAACTTCGTCCATATTAATACGGGTTTCTACCAACAGAAATATAAGACTCTCTTAATTTTAATATTGACCATAATCTATATGTTTTATTTATCTAATCTAATTCAGGTTAATTAACAAAACTAATCAAATATATTATGCCTGATTAAATAAGGATATTTTTATCATTAAAAAATATATGATTAAGTTGTTTTTAAAATTATTATTATTACTTTTTTTTAAGAAAATACTAAAAAAAAGTTATTTCAAAAATGATCCTGTCTTTTCTTTTTTTAATTAACAGGCGTTGACAGCCTCCAATAAAATTAGGAAGAAAATGTCAATAAATTAAACAAAAAACTTAAATAGTGATTACAAACATAAAAAATCAGTGTAATGTTTTGAAATGTTTTACGCCACCCTATCTAGAACGGTTCATAATAACTACTCCAAGTAGTTAGTTGCAATACATTCTAACGTTGTTGCCGGAAATCGTACAATTATTTATTTATACTAATGACCCAAAAAAAATCATCTTTACACTTATGGAAACTAAACTGTTTTTAGTTTTCTGTTGTACAACAGATTGGACATCTAAGCCATGATAGCAACAATCCAGTTGCAAGAAAATAGATAAAAATGAAAGTCCCTTTTCTTCTTGAAAAGACATCTTTTTTATCCGCCAAATGATAGTCTTTTTACTGTGGCTAAAGATAAAGATTTTAATTTTTTGTCAAATTCAACTTGATTAAAGTTTATATATCAGGCCATAAAATCTATGACCCGATTATATCAATTGAGTGAATTTCCCCCTTTTACTGATGATATAATGTACTTGCACTAACCATTAGATTGAGCGCCTCTAAGAAGATTTGATTGATAATAGGTCTTTCATTAGATTTTATTTTCTTTTGGTTAAAAAATTATATATATATATAAAAAAAAGGACAAAGTAGAAGATGCAATCACTTAAAAGAAGTGTGGATTTATGGAAATGGTCAAAAAAAAATAGATCAAATCAGATAAAAAAGCTTGCAGATAATTGCTGATCATTAACTTTTTCTTTTTTTCCTTTTATTCATTTCTTGATTGATTTTTTGTATTTTTCTCAACTTTAATTGATGTCAGGAAAGCTGCTAACTAGTTTCAGTTTTGGAAGGAGGAATTGCATTATTTGTCATTTTTTAGCAGTTCAGTTGGATTATATTTCGTACGTGATTTTATAATATCTTTTTGTCGTCCCAAAGTTATGAGGTACCATAGTTATATTAACTTGTATAGGTAGGCTATGGTATTTATACTAAATTGGATTGCATTTTACAATCACCGAAAAAAAATCTAAAAAAACTAAAATTTGTTTTGGTTGTGCATGTTATTTATCGTTACACCTTGGTTGTTTGGATCTAACTCGACGTCCATTTTGATCTAAATCAGATATCAGATGGTTTGTTCTTTAATTTTTCTGATGTCTAATACGAGGTATGATTTGAGAATATTTGAGCTAGGTATATTTTATACTTAAATTTATTAGATATGTATATGAGCAGATTTAATTTATTTATTTTAATTATCTCTACTATTTAATTATTTTTAGGACAGATGTAATAACATAATAAGTTAGATTTAAATGAGTCGGTTGAGACAGAAAAGACAAATCACCTAATAATTTGATATTTTAAATTAGAATTTGAGATTTCTTACATAATTTAGCCCGAAAGAATTATTGTAATTTTCTATAAATATCTCTCATTCAGAAATTGGTTTTCCACTGTCCCTTGCTTTAACAACTAAAGCCACTATTTTCTTCTTAAAAAAGGGCCTTAAATTCTCTTATGGAAAAGGAAAACAATATTTTTCCTAAATTCCTTCCCACGCAAGAACTTATCACAATACTATGAATTCACATGCAAATGTTTCAATTTTAGCAGAACTAAACCCCACTCATTAAATCAGGAACACCTGCCCCTTATTTCCATCCCCAAACCCATCCGAAAAAACTTGTTCCAGATCTAATGGGGTGTGATCATCTTTTTCCTTTGCAAATATAATAAAAATACAGACACGACATGACCATGAACGCGGATTCAAAAGCTAGATCCTAGATGCATTTCTCTTATTGCCATTCTTCATCTTCTCGAAATGGTTTGCTCAATATAGGAGTTGTCTAGGGGTGCGTCATTCGGGATGCTCGATGGTATGCAAACAAATACCGTCATGTCTGTCTTCAGACAGAATCATGTGCGACAAGAATTTGGCATATCCAATATATGAATGTATGTCGACACGTATCCCTGCTGCACTGTCTCTAACTATTGATCATGACTGCTGCGATTGATGGCTAGCCATCACCATTTTTGTGCATTCTAACTAATAATTACTGTTGCACATCTGATCATATGGCTTATAGCAAAACCAAATAGCCAAGCCAAATATTGTACTGGTCATGAGCCTAGCTAGGCTAGCTATATGATGATTGATCAAGGAGGGTCTGGTCTGTGTTGAGACATTTTGAGTTGTTCCATCAATACAGATGGAGGGAGGGAGGGAGAATCAAAATACATACAATGTATATAGTTATTGACAGAATAATGAGTGTGTGTTTTTTCGTTCCACGCAATCAACGGCGTGACGAGTCTTTAGCCAAGGAAGTTGACAAATGATAATGGATAGGTTGTCAAATCTGGATCACACACGTGTCATCCAATCATTTTGATATTTCATGAATCAGTGATGTGTCCCTCTCTCTCTCGATGGAGTGCAGAAATCAGATTAAGATCAGATAGATGGATATGGATGCCGCTGCATACAGAGAACAGAATCAGGGCTTGTTTTGTCCGGAAGCAAAAAAAAAAAGCTGACCAACTCTGTGTTTACTCAGATCCCCAGTAGTCCTTCTTCTGCCCTTTTACCTGATTCACCCTCTCTTTTGTCTTCTATTGAACTAGGGGCTACTAAGGCTACCAAAGGCTGGCCTTAGGGCCAAAGTTGATGAATGTCAATTAAGGGCACCAAAAAGGCTTTTTATTCTTAGGGCAAAGAAACCTATTATTTGGACTGTATGATTATTTTTTTATAATAAATTTTAAATTTTTAAGTAGATGTATATTTATTTTTTTAAAATTTTTTAACCACCAGATTTTATATTTAAATTTATATATTTATGAAATGTATAAATATGGATAAAAGGGAGACTATCCTGAAATCTACTTTAATAAAATTATAATAAATTTTTTATAAATATCAATTTATATACTAATTGGTTCATATTAATAATTAGAACTCAATTTTTTTAGAAAGAGAAGGATTATTAAAAAAAGAGAATTGTACAGTATATACAAGAACATGTCAAATGACCTGTAGATAACCTACGAATAAAAACTAAAGCAATACTACACAATAACTACTTTCTCCTATTAAAACAAGACTTGAGCTATGGAAAAGCCATCGAAAGTATTTATATTATGAGTCCACAAATAAATAGTCTGCTTGATAATAATCTTTATCTCCTCCAAAGTCTTAACTCGTCTTCCATGAATTCTATTATTTCTTTCTTTCCAAGTACTAAAATTTTATTACCCAATAAAATTTAAAATATTACGGTCTAAATAGGAAAAGAAAATATTATATTTGATAAAATCATTAATTTATAATAATTTTTAAATTTTTTTTTATCGTAGTGTCAAGTAGGAAAACTTTTTTAATTAAATTTAAAATGGAAACCTAACCCAAGCCCTAAATCCATCGGATTGATATCTAGTTTAATATGCTAAGACATTAGTGACAAAGTATGTATAGGTTTGTTCTTTGAGTTAGCCCAAACAACATAATTTGCATATAATATACACTGACTGCCTCTAAAATGCTTAAATTAGAACCCCTATATGCTGGGGTGACCAAATCTATTTTGATAGCCTGATGTCAGTGGAGAAGAATGTTAGTGGTTGAGCTTAGGATCAAATACTAAACGTTAAGAAACAAGTAAGTCATGGGTATAATCGTTCACAGTTAAAGAATATATTATATATGTATAGATTCTGAATCCTAATCTTAAGACCAAATCTAGATGTTAATAAGTCACTTTCAGATTACAAATTTTCAGTAGTAATTTAAGGATTTGCTTAAAATGTTCGTAATCACAAAGATTATCGAAGATCTTATTTTTCTTTTAAAATAGACTTGATATTAATAATTTTAAACAAACCTTGAGAAATTCTTTTGTATTGGGAGAACTTTTTGAAACTTAGATTTGAATCTTTGGAAACCATAAATCAATGGCGGGTTAATTGACGTTTTGTATTTGAGTTCTGTCCAATATTAGGGTTTGGTCTAATTTTTGTCCAACTTAGAGTTTGATATCTGGAAAAAACTTTGATTCATGTTGATTTTTATTGACCAGATTTTAATTAATTCTATAAAAAAATTATATGAGTTTACAAATATATCCATGATATAGGCTTAACATCTAACGGCTATGATGTAATCATAAAATCTACGGTAACGATTCAATCCCCTGGACACGTGTTTTAATCCTCTTCATCTTCTCTTCACGGAGCTCATCTTCTCCCATTCACCATTATTTTCTCTTTTCCCAAACAAAAAAGTAAAATAACCATTGTCTTCTCATAGCTTCAACGTCAAAAACAAGTACCAAACTCTAAGTTGGACAAAAGTTAGACCAAACCCTAATGTTGGACAAAACCCGAGTACCAAACCTTAATTAACCCATGAATGACATTTATAACGTAGATCTAAGATTTTTCCAAAAAGATTCCCACGATAAATATTTAGATTTTTTTGTGATATTTTACTTAAAGTGTAAAAAAAGTTTGAATACTTTATAAGAAGTAATTTTTTTACTTAATTAAGTCGAACAGTTGAATGTTAATTTGAAAATTAGATTTAAGAATGACTTGATTACTTATGACATTTGAAATTGAGCAGAATCATTTCGGCACGGGGTTGCCCAGCAAGATCATAAAATGTACTCCCTCCGTCCAAGTTATATAGGCACGATTCTTATTTTTGGTTGTCCATCTAAATAGTCATATTTCTAATTCCTATATAGTTTTTCTATATATACCCTAATCAATGATATTAGTATTACACCAAAACGGATTTAATGTTTCTAGTTTTCATAAAAAATAGAGAGATAATATAGGAAAAAAGATATATTTTTATAATTCCTATATTTTTTTAAATCTAATACAAATTTATTTTATGCCTATATAACTTGGATGGAGGGAATAACTTTAATAATTTCACTGCGAAACATAAGATTCATATTACTAACCCTAAATTCTAAATCTTTAATACGCGAACTATAATGTATTGGTGAATTTAGTTATCACGATAGACTAATACATAGTTTGGGATCACTTCTGTAATTTACTTATTGTTTGCAGCAATCAAGATATGATTGAAAAACCAAAATAAAAAAAAAATAATTTTTAGAATAGCTATAAACAAACTATTGAAAAAGCACCCTAAAACTATTTTATTTCCAAAATATCCACCAAAAGAAGAATGATGAACCCTTTTAGAGGAACGATAAACCCTTTTAAAATGCGGTGGTTTCAAACTGAATGAAATTAAATCTTTTAAAAAATTATACCCTTCTATTTCAACAAAAATGTTAATACTATTTTTTTATTTTATGTTAAAATAAAAATGTGATAGTAATACTTTTGTTGAAACAAAAAAATATATAAAAAAATGATATTTAAGATGTCTAATTATAGAATTTATTAAGAATATTTATAATTATTAATTAGGAAATATCATATGAAAATACCACAGTTTATTCAAAAATACAAGACTCAATAATCCACCACATTAATAATACGACCTGATCAGAGGTGGGATAAATATGGGATTAGATATGACGCATTTCTCCCCCCTCCACCGGAGATTACCAAGTGATATTTTTTTTGTGAAGATCTGGGTGGACACCACGTCATGTCCCACTTCGGTCGAATCCATTTTGCGTTAGTTTTTGTATCCCAAGTTAAGTATTTTGGGGTAAAACCTTAATTGACAAGTGGGTGGTTTTTTAGGTACAAAGATAACAACCTCTGCAACAAAGTATATGATGATGATCTTAAAGACTAGACTCAGACTCAGACTGTACTTGTTCTTTTTCAGTTGAATAACCACTCCCCTTCTTTTTTTCTGCTTCCGTTTCCTCCTCGTGACTCGAGGAGGCATCATCATCATTTCTTATAGAAAAGAAAAACAGATTTTTGTTTTCTAATTAAAATACTATCTTTTTGCCAACTTTTTACTTCTCTTTTGTGATTTCCTAGATGTAAAACTAAAATTAAGAATTAAAAAGAGAAAAATAGTAACAACAAATTCTGCATTTTCATGCCTAATGTTTTGTCCCTTTAAAACCATCTTTGTCTCCATGTCTCTTTCCAACGGCCATGTGTTTTCTTTAACTCAAAAACAATCAAGATTTTTTAACTCTCAATCAAAATCTTTGGTTCTTTGGCGTGCTATTTTTTTAATTTCGATTTCAAAATATTGTCGTGTTAAAGTCACGGCGATCGGCACGTGATCGAGGGGCATGCGTATTAAGAAAAGAGGGTTTAAATCTTAATCATCAAATTAAAGAGTAATTAAGTTAATAACTAAGTAAATGTGATACAGATAGATAGATAGATAGATAGTTGTTGTCATCTGTGGCTTTCGGCTTAGTGGTAAACAGAAATTCGAAGTATCTTTCGAAGAAGACGAATTTGTACGTACTTTAAGTTAGGTGCTTTTTTTTGTATTGTTTTTTCAAGTTGTGAAACAGCAAGTACATTTTGTACAACTTTAAGATTGGGCTGTCAACGGTGTTCACGGATAAAAATTGTCCCGTATCCAAATCCGTTAATAATATCCGGATGTTCATATCCGATAATTATCCAACAGATAATAGAAATTTGTTTTTATATCCGAATTCGTTAAGATTAACGGATATCCGATAATCCATTGATTATCCGAAAACTACATATAAAAAAGATATTTAATTTGGTTATGCGTGTTTAATCACTTCTTCTTCTCATGAATCAAAGTTATAACACAAAATTAATTTTGATGAATTTATCATTCCTTCATTTCTTTTCCAACAAAAAATCATCAACACATTAAAAAAATTAAGAAAATTGAACGTATAATAGTAGTTTTATATACATATATTTATGTTATCGGATACAGGATAATTATCCTACAGGATAGTGGTATTCTCGTATCCGTATCCGATAAGGAGTAATTATCCGATAAGATATCCATATTCGTATCCAATATCCGAAACTTCAGATAATATCCTAAATTTTCGGCACGGACTCAGACGGATATCGGATATTCAATTATCCATTGACAAGCCTACTTTAAGATGGATGGATGTGTATAAAGTAGTCATTTTGTTATACCCCCGAGGAACAACTGAGCTAGAAATGAAGCTTAAAAAGGCAAACCCTCTCTAGAAACAATTTGGTAAGTGAGGATAATTGACCTAATTTTAGGTGGATATACTTAGTTATATGTCTCCAGTGACAAAACCAAAAATCAGTTTTGAGAGGGTTAAAAAAAGAATTTTATAAACATGTAGGACTTTGTAGATTAAATATAAAATTATTATGAAATAAAATTAGGTGTTATAAAATAATTATATGGAGATGAACCACCACTTCACTAATTCATAGTAATTAGACACTTAATATTCATTTCATGGGTGTTAATTTTGTAACTCTTGTAACCCCCTTATTCTAGGTGTAATTGGTGATTTAATGGTATAGTTATTTCCCTAATGGAAGAAAGCCTATATAAGAGGTCTCTTCCTCCTTTGTAAATATATAGAAAAATCAACAAAGTTTCTCTTTTTCTACTACTATATTGCTCTCTTATTTGGTCTTTTATTTTAGATCATTTTACGTTATCAGCACGCTAGCTCTCCTTAGCGGTAAGAAATTAAGATATAATTTTTATCTTGCAATTTTTTTTTTTATTATTCTAAGCAAATAATATGATTTATTTGTTTAACTATTCTAAGCATATTCATGAACATGTTGGTATATTTATTATTATTATTATTATTTTATTTCACATGTTAAATTGATAACATATACGATGTTGAAATTCAATTAAATAGAATATGGATTAGTACCCATAATCGCTAATGACCATTTATATATATAATATAGTTAAGATTTTTCTTTGTGGTTTTTGTTTATGTATATATTTTATTTGTGGTATGTGAATAAAAAAATGCTAATATTTTTCATGTTCTCAGACTATGTCGAACCTCT
>JAJJMC010012549.1:2082014-2147781 GCA_023531435.1 Papaver californicum | reverse complement strand
CCATAAAAAGTCACAAACAAATAACATGCAGCAAAAGAAATAAAGGCAATGGCAGACTGCTAGTGCTCTTGCTTGGCTGCTTGCATGTTGTTGCATCAACTTCAGTCTTCAATTCCATATCTGCATTAGTACACAAATATTCAAAATCAATCAGAAATCAGAAGAACAACAATTGAAACTATGAAAAATTGAGGATAAAGCAAAGGAATTTTTTTTTAACCTGGATCAAAGAAGTCTGGCAACCAATCACTTAGACAAAGCAATGCTTGGACTAATTCTGGATCTAATGAAGTTCTATGTGTTGTAAGAACCCTACCACCATCACTAAACATGGATTCGGATGCCACACTAGTCACTGGAACAAACATCTCTTACGATCTTTGCGAGAGTTGGGTACTTGGGGGCATTTAGCTTCCACCAACTCAATATATCAAAGTTAAACTCATCTTGGGGTGACAGAGATGGAAGAATTGGTTCTTCTAAGTACTTATCCAACTCAGACTTCTGAACACCATCTTCATCATTTTCCATCATAAACTCAGCATAATCTGGGTTAGTTGTACTTGTACCTGAGCTGCTTACATCCATGGTAGAGACAGAGTTGCCAAAGAAATCAGGAGCTGCAGTGCTGCTTTCAGATTCATATGCATTGAAAAGTTGGCTCAAGTCTGTTTTGAATTTCTCATACTCATATCCGTAGTTATCAATTCCATACAATTTCTTATATGTGTACTTTACCCATTTTGCCTTGTACCTTGGATCTAAAACCACTCCAATGCTCATAACCAAATTGTAGTCACTCCAATATGCATTAAACTTTTCTCTCATTTTTAACCCCATTTCTTTGATATAGACAAAAGAACTATCTTCCCAACTTTTGATGCATTTGTTAACTTCATACACCCCATTATAATACAAGTTTGCAGTTGGATACTTAATCCCTGCAAACTTATTTGAAATATCATTAAAAACCTCAAAACATTTACAAATTACTTTTCCTTGTTCCCACTGCTGTCTAGATAGAAGAAGATTGAAATCAAGATCAAACTCATTTAGTCTTTCAAAACCTTCTTGAAGTGCAATTGCATTCTTAAGCATTAGAAAAGTGGAGTTCCACCTTGTGTCCACATCTAAACTAACTGACTTTCCAGATAATCTACATTGTGCCAATGCTGTTTCAAACTTCTCTTTCCTAGCTTGTGAAGACTTAACATATTTAACACACCCTCTAATACCCTCTATAAACTCTGCAGCTACTTTCATGCCATACAATACAATCAAATGTAGTATGTGGTTGCTACACCTCATGTGAAACATTTTTCCTTCAAGCAATATACAATTCTTATCATCTAGCCAACTAATCAGATTTCTCATCATAACGCCATTCGCATTAGCATTATCAGCAGTTAAAGCAAAAAAATTCCTATCTATGTTCCATTCCAAAGTGCAAGTTTTGATAAAATCTGAGAGAGCATCTCCGGTATGTGGTGATGGGACTACAATGTAAGCTAAGGTTTTCTTCTGAAAATTCCACTTATCATCTATAAAATGGCATGTCACACAGCAATAACCATCTTTAGTATGTTTGGCAGTCCACATATCAGTTGTAAGACTATATTTGGAAGTCAAATTATCCAATTGTAGTTGCAATTCAGCTTTCATTTCAACATAAAACCTCATTAGATCTGATCTAGTTGTATTCCTAGATGGTATTTTACCAGCAGGGTTCAAAGACTTACAAAACTCTCTAAAGTAGAAATGCTCAACCATGTTAAGAGGTTAATCATGCTTAGCAATCATTTTAACAATGCATAACCTAGTAACATTTGGATCATACTTCCAATTAACTATTTTAGTTGCTTGGTTACCTGTTTTTTTCATTGTTGTAGAAATCTTCATCTGTCCTGGCTTGTTTTCTTCTTTCTTGGGGAAGATTTTTAGATGAGCAGACAAGCGGCTAGTTCCTTTTTCACTACATGCTTCAATTACCTTTCCACAATGATGACATTTACCTTCAATGACAGCCTCATACTCATCCACCTTCCCTTTTACAAGCCTTTTACTAACGTTCCTAGTAAATTCATCCCATACCAGTGACCTTGTTGTTCACAATTTTTTCATTGCAGCAACAATAATTGGATCATCTTCTTTTGCTTCAACTGCTGGTCTCTTACTAGAAGGTGTTGAAGCAGTTGTTGAACATCCAACACTTTGTTCTCCTAGTTCTTGTTGTGAACAATTTGGTTGACTGCAGCTTGGGGTTCCAACTAGATTGGATTCTCTTTGAGACATTCTGAAAAAAAAAAGAACCAAGTATTAGATGACAGTAATTAGCAAAAAAAAAAACCCTAATTTCGATTTGAAGAAAAAAAACCCTAATTTCTTTACTTTACTTTACTTACTTACTTCTCTGCAAATCGATAAAGATGTTATCGATCAGTGATTCACGATCTCTAACTCCTCTCCTTCTTTTTCAGATCGATGATTTAAGTTCTGTGATTTCATCGCCTATATTTGAAGTAATCCTGACATATTGCCATTTATTGCTCTTATAACGTTTTCACAATCTCCTTCAAGATGGAGTCGATGTAGCCCATAGTCCATAGAACGCAGCCAACAACGCCTTTGCCTCTGCTTGCTCTAGATGAAGAAAAATGAAAATTGAAACAGACGATGATATTGATCGATGATATTGATCTCCCTCGACATCTCTTTAACTTAGGGGTAGGAAATTACAAGTACACCCCTGGGTTATCGGATGTCGGACATTAACCTCCCGGATATTGCCTAATCCGGTTCCGTTAGGCTAAGGAGGTAAAATCCGATAGTAATTCCGTTTCCGGAATCCGAAATCCGATAAATCGGATAAAATCCTATAAGATATCGGATTGTCGAAAACGGATTTCGGTATTCGGATGTAGATTGACTGCCCTACTTCTAGGTCATATCTCTGGCTGACAGGCTGAGTACTACACTAGTTGTCACAATGCTAAACTTAGCAATTTGAAAGGTCATCCTTTTACAACGACACTGTATTCCCAATATGATCTCAGCCTTCTTTTCCAGCCTTTTTTTTTTTTATCTCCGTTCATTGTTTCATCCACCGTGCAAAATCATGGTCATGTCCACCGTAGCATCCAACAGTCAAACACGCAATTAGATAGTTATTCATATGGCGTGCCTAAGCGGCAAATTATCATAAAGCACGCTCAGAACTTAGGTTAATTCGGTCGTAGCTTTGTTATTAGGGTAAATAATGGTTTATTCTAAATACATCTTAAAATAGACAGTTTAGTTCTGATCCATTCAACTAGGTATAATTTAGTATTTTATTTATTTGAAATATGTCAGTAATTTTAGATAATATAAAAATAATTAATCTTTCAAACCGTTCATCCAAAATTCACAAACTTTATATATTCGGAAAATTCATTCCAGGATCTACAAAAAGAGTACCCATATGGCTATATAATTTTCATTATTGAATTTTCTCTTCATGGTTATCTCATGTGTACAAAAATGTACACACGCATAAAATTTTCATAAGCTTGTGCAATTATTTTTTCACATGTGCACCAATATGTACATCGCTGCAAAACATGCATGAAACCAATTATTCATCACATACTCAGACCTCCTTTTCATGGGGATTACACTAGTGCACCAATATGTACACCCAAGCGATCATTCATAACCACACACAAACCTACTTTTTCATAGGAATTACACTGGTGCACCAATATGTACACACCTACAAAACATGCATTAAATCGATCACTCATACCCACATACAGACCTATTTTTTTATGGAAAATACACTTGTGCACCAATATGTACCCCCTAACAAAACATAGAGCAAATCAACCATATTCACCTACAAACAAATCTTTTTCATGGAAATTACACTGGTGCATCTGTATATACACACATACCTATATTGTATAAACATAACATGGAAACTCAGATGTATTTGAACCATCTACCTCCGCAAACCTCGTGATAGGCTTGTGTGTTCTACCATTTTGATCTTCCGAGTCCATAAATTTAAGATCGAGTCTATTACAGTGATTGGAGAATAAATGTAAGATTTGAATCAGGTCAAAAATCCAATCTAAATCATTTTAGAAATGATTAGTTGCGTAATCCAATCTAAATCATACTCATACCAACAAAGCATTCCATATATCCTTGAGATATCACAAAGGTGTATAACTATATACACACCTACAAAAATCTAACAATCAAACATCCATGCCCATACAAAATAGACTATATATCCATGAGATATCACTAAGGTATACAACTATGTACACACCTACAAAAATCTAACAAATCGAACATACATGCCCATAAAACAGTCCATATATCAATGAGATAGCATACTGGTGTACAACTTTGTCCACACCTACAAAAAATCTAACAAAAAGAACATTCATGCCCACAAAAGAAGTCCATATATCTTAAAGATATTACAAAGGTGTACAATTATATAAACTGTAGGTGTGTACATAGTTGTACAATAAAGTATACATGCTATATCAAATGAAGATAATAATTTCCTTTCTCAATTCATCACCATGAAGAAAAATACAGTGTACAATAAAGTGCACCTGAAAACACACAAAAAATGAAGATACAAATTTGTTCTCAATCATGTATATAAACATATACAAAAAAAAAAATCTAAACAAATAAACTACAATAATGAAAAAAGAAGAAAAAGAGAAAAGAAATCCATAAAAATAACGATAAATCAAAATTTAACTAATCTTGAAGATAAAGAATTTTGATTTATTTTCTCTCCCCAAAGGGAGAAGAAAATGAAAAAAACGCATACAACAACAATTAAACCTCATATCTATTTTCTCAAACTATGAAATTAAAATGTGGAAGAAGAAGATGATGAAAAAATGGGGACCTCAAACTGCCAGCAACTGCTCCCGAGCTGATTTCACGGGATCTTTTGCTGTTTTTGACTTGTGTGAGATATCTATCAATGTTTGGAACAATCTGGAAGCAAAAGAAACTTGTTTCTCACGTGAACTCGAAGTATGCAGTTGATGCAGGAAATGTCCGATGAGTCGCCGATCCAGCTCGGCCCGATCCAACTCGCTGGGTTGACTCGCCTGGTTGACCCGCTGGGTTGACCCGATCTAACTGAGCTCGATCCAAGGGTGCCCCAATCCAAAGTGAGGGTGCCTTTAACACTTTTTGAGCCAATTTTTCCACAAATCTTTATTCTTCTAATGTACCTACAAAAGCATAAAAACACGTAATAGACACAAAATCGAATACTAACTCATTAGAAATTAAGGTGCAAATTAGACACTAAAATGTGTCTATCAAATACCCCCAAACTTACTATTTTGTTAGTCCTCGAGCAAACTACTCTAAAAATAAAGTAAAAATCCTAACTCACTTTCGCAAGAATCGCGACTACATTTAGCATATGCAGTAAGCCGTTAAACCCCCTAGGTGTCCCTAGTGGACGAGTTTTGTCTCGTGAGGGTTTACAAGAGGTATACCCATAAAACCTGGATTCGGATCTTAGCAAGGTGTGAACGATTAAGGATAGACACTAAACAAGCTAGTTAGTTGGCTATTCAGATATTCGGCTATAGGGACCATTACCCTTTATGGATCCAATCATTGTACACGAGTGTTAACTCAAGCATACTAAAATTCATATCTAAGACAACAGAGTTCTACTCAGATAGTTATCTAACCATCCATCACATGAAAAGACTTAGAAGATGAACGTAGACTGTAGAAAGTCGTAAATGTTGACTGAGGCGAACGATGTGTCCCATATCTGTCTGAAGGTCAGTACCGAGATGAAACCTAGTGTGTCGAGATACTCCCCATTTATTTTCAACGGTTACTACTAACTAAAATATTTACAAGTTCCCACGGATCCTGCGTTCCACGCTTGCTTAGGCGACGGAGACAGGGAGAACTTTAAAATACCAAGTACTATTTTTTCTCAATTTTTTTTGATTTTTTCTTTTCTTTTCTTTTTTTTTTTCGAATTTTTTTTTTTCTCTTTTTTTTTCTTTGACTCCTAATACATATGTGTTCCCATGGATCCTGCGTTCCACGCTTGCTTAGGCGACGGAGACAGGGGGACCACATACATAACTCTAAGACAATAACATATTATTCATACTGGGGCATGATCTCAACATACTAAATGTCATTCCAGCGCTAATTAACACGTCGATGCTGGGACCCACCAATACTCTTAGAGAAACACGAAATTGCAAAAATAAAAACAGAACGTGATGTGGTGGTGACAACTATCATGTTATTTCTAACACCTGAACTCTGTCTCCTTTATGAATAGACCATCTAGATGGGCACACCAATCCTTATAGCAAAATGGCTAAGTTTCCATCTACCTAGAGTGGTTAGTGTCACCCTGAAATATTCAAAAGTTGCTAAATTCCGAATTTTATTATTCCTAAAAAGACTCCCTTACCCCCAAACTTAAACTAAACAATGTCCTCAATGTTTCTAAGTAAAGAACTGGACAAAAATAATAAAATGAGGGAATATAGTACCGTGTTGCCTGAGCATGGGTTACCTCCCAAGAAGTGCTAAGTTTAAAGTCTTCAGCCAGACTAGAAAAGAATTAGTCACCCCCTTAAATAATATAGCAATAATCGGAACAACTGTGGGTCATCTGAATCAAATAATGTGCCCCACAGTAGAAGTAAACTGCAGCAAGCTAAGAGGATAAATGATCTGAGTACACCTTGATCCCTATCTAGGTAAACCACATTGACCAGAGGATGGGTTTCTGGTAACTGAGGATCGGTAAATCTAGCTGGAGGATGATCTCGTAAAATTGCAGCGGTGCCTATGTCAGGTCCCAAGCTAGGGACCTTCCTAAGAGTTAATGGTACAGCACATGGAGTATGATAGTCACCCCCAAACTTAAAGTTTTCAGTGTCTCTAAATAGACTAATAATAATTTCACTCGTTTCCAGATCGTCAGATTCTCGAAAATAGTCAACTGCTTCTTCTAAATTACAATCCGGTGGTGCAAAGCCTAACAAAGTACGCACCTCACCAATATCCCTATCATTATCGCCATTAAATCTGTAGTTGGTTAGGCATTTTTCTAATGGATCTTCTAATCGGTTGGGCCTAAGCTCCATCTCACTAGACGGTTTGGATTCCTCTTCTGATGAGCCTAACTCACTACTTATCAGGGTATCTGGTGGGTCATGCTTAAAGTCCAACTCATGAAAATCTAATCCAAAGTGGGCTCGACATTTCTCTAATGGGTCTTCTATCAAAGTGTTTGGTAATGTCTCCTGAACTAGGGTCTCTATCATGTTGACAGTTTCTAAGCTGGGGTCCTTCCTAGTAGGTGATAACAACCTTGGATAAGGGGCTCTAGGCATAAAATCGGTGGCCCGAGGGATTTCCTCAGGCTCATCAGAGACTTTATCAGTCTCTTCGGCTATTGGGTCAGGGTGAACTACAGTATGTCCACTATCAGGCCTAGTTACCCCGTTGTCCACCAATTTACCATTCCTGAGGGTCGTGACTGCATTCACGTGACTGGTTGATTTCTCACCCGTCGCCATTTCATTGATGCCTCTTGGATTGGGTTGGGGCTGGGTCGGGAACCTACCAGGCTCTCTTTCTCTTAAAGCCGCATCAATGTCACTAATTGAGGTCTGGGTGCTAGACACGGCCCTTTCTAGACTATGGATTCTCTGTTCAAACTTTTCCTCAATGCTGGGCTGAGTTGGACCGACCGAATTCGTATAACTGAAGCCTGGAGGACCTTTAGCATTACTAAACTGACCTTGAGCCTGGCCTTTCGACCAGGAAAGGTTCGGTTGGTCACTCAGGCCAAGGTTATAAGATTCCGAATATGGGTCGAGCTTTCTATGGTTATCAAAGCTAGTGTTATTATAAGGAGCAAAAGCCTGCTCTTCGAATGGGTTGGGCTCTAAACTACTAGTTTGATTCATTCGACCAGTTCTAGCCTTCTAGATAAGGATTCTAATGGGTTGGGATTTCTATTGCTCTCCCACTGCTGGGTTTTCTCGGCAATGTCACTCAGAAATTGCATCGCCTCAGCAGGAGTCTTACTGTCGAATTCTCCGATCGACAAGGACTCAACCAAGGTTATAGTTGCATAATCCAAACCCTCATAGAGAATCTGAACTAGACTTAACTCATCTAAACCGTGGTCTGGGCATTGGGACACTAAGTCGTTGAACCTTTCTACATAAACATATAGAGACTCTCCCTCTTGTTGAGAAAACGTGAAAATTTTCTGCCTAATTGAGGATATTCTGTTCTTAGGGAAGAATTTCTGAATAAAAGATGAAGTAAGTTGGGCATAGGTCTCAATCAACAGAGGGGCCAAGCTATACCACCATGACTTGGCTCTATCTCTTAGTGAAAAGGGAAATAGTCTAAGTTTAATAGACTCGTCATTCAAGTCTCTAATCCTGATTGTGCTACATATTTCCTCGAACTCCCTAACATGAAAATAGGGATTCTCGTTCTCTTTTCCTAAGAATAATGGAAGCATCTGGATGATTTTGGGTTTCAGTTCGTAGCTCGCTTCAGTAGCGGCTAACTTGATGCAAGATGGACGTAAGGTCCTGGTTGGATTCCACAAATCCTTCAGAGTTATCATTGCTGACACGGTCTCGAGAGTGACTATTTCACTCTCAGTTGACTTCTCAAGGTTAAGGTAAACTACCGGTCTTCCACTAATTAACCTACCCTGAGGGTCTCTATCCCAAGTTCGCCTTAAGGGCGTTCTTGGCATGCAAAAATTAAATCCTAACAAGCAATTAATCAAACACAATCGTGCCCTGACTCAACCAAATCAAACCTAAATCTAGCAAACAACAAGCATGATGGCTCCACTTAGATTGTTTCTAGACCAGCTTCTATTCTTTCAAAAAGCAACTGGTTACAATTTTAGCAAACCTCTTAGAACGATCTGAATTAGATTAAGTCGAAGAGAAACAGGAGAAGCTCAATGGAGCTTTGATACCCCTGTCTCTTTGGCACTTTTCCCTGGGTTACAAGGCGGCTTTAATCAACTTAAAATAATCATCCTGAACTTCGAGTTAGGCTAATAAAGTAATCCGTACAGTCCTTTTGAACGATTTTCCAATAAGCTCGATACCCTATAGGTCTCTTTCTAGTCAAGATTTTAGGCTTAGGTTCGCGTACGTTTCGTTTTCCTAAGGCGGGCAAGAAGGAGACGGTGATGAAATCCGAAACCTAATCTTGTATGACCAGGCCTTGCCCTTTACTATGCAAAAATTAAGTTCCGTATTCAGTCCTCAACATATATGCATACAAAGGTGTCCAGAAAACCCACTGACAGGAGATTCGTGGGTTGGTCGAAGTTTACCTCCCGTACTAGACGGGCGACGAACCGTTGAAGTCGACTCGGGCCACTAATATCCTTTTCAATAGTCTGCGAACCCGAGGGGCCGAGACAATATCGTCATTGTCGTCCTTCCCTGCACACAGTTTGATATTCAAAACTACCCTTCCGTAGGGTTTAAAAATAATAAAATGTCCAAAATGTCCCAAAAATAATGTCCAAAAGTGTCCGAAAATAAAAGAAAAATTACAGAATTAATAAAAACCCTAATACAATTTTCTAAACTAATTAAAACTAATTAAAACTAATTAAAATAAACTAAAAATCTAATTAAAAAAATAAAATCTTCGATCTTCTTTTTCGTTCTTTAAGTTTTTCCCTTTTAATTCCAAGTTTTTAGCTTTAATTCCAAAACTTTGGCTTACTTCCATTTTCGATCAAAAATTCAACCTGTAGCAAAAAGAGAAATACCAAAAGAAACGTAAAATAGAACAAAGTAAAATAATAAAACTAAAAATAAAAACCTAAAAATAAATCTAAAACCCTAAACCTAAAAACAAGTCCGCGTCGGCGGCGCCAAAAAAATTCCACTAGTCCATTAACTCTAGAGATTAAAACAGAGATTCCGGCCATACTTCCGGTCGCCGCCGGTGACCTGCTACTGCTCCGGACGGCGTGTTCTTCATCAGCCACCATCGGAGAAGACGACTCAGCAACATTTATTTCTGTTTCTGATTCAAACTGCTCATGTTGCTTATTCTTTTAAACCTTTGTTTCTTAAACCCTTTCTGTTACAGCTGAACCTTGTTCTGTGACATTTATAAACGCATCTGTTCAGCTGTTGCACTATTCTTTAACCTTGTAATCAACTTTTTGAGCAATGAAAAGGTATTTTGAGCAAGTTTTCTTCACCATGAGCTAAGTCTATTTACTGGGATGATGGATAAGGTAATTTTCTCAATTTTATGTGATTTAATTATTTTCTAATAATTATTTATAATTCTTTTGTTATTAGAATTGCATAGTTTTAAATAGTGAAAACGGTTTTCTTTCAACAGTTGTGCTTTTGCTCACTATGAAGCAGTTCTTTCAACGGTTTTATTAGAATTACAATGTTAAAGATGATTTTTCTGCTCACAATTTATGGTCTGCACTGCAAGAAAAATATGAAGCAGAAACTGCAGGAAGTAAAAAGTTTCTGGTTGCACGTTTTTTACAATACAAGATGCTGAATGAAAAATCTGTGGTTGACCAGTTCCTGGAGTTGCAGAAAATTATTAATGAAATCATTGCTGAAGGTATGACTATTTCTAAAAACTTTCAAGTATCTGCTGTGATTGAAAAGTTACCAAGTTCATGGGCCGAATACAAGAGAAGACTAAGGCATGAAAATGGTGAGATTACTATGATAGAACTGGGCAAGAAAATACAAGTTGAAGAGTTGCTGTGCTCAAAGGACAAGAATGTCTCCTCTGCAAGAGACATGTCAAACAAAGCTCATGTGATCGAACACAAGTTTGCTTCACTCAGTCTGGACCACAACAAGCGCAAGCCTGGCCCTCAAGGAAAAGGTAAATTTCAAAAACCAAAGTCTTCTATTGGTAAGATTAAGGGAGCTTGTTATGTCTGTGGTGTGTCTGGCCATATGGCAATGCATTGTAGAAAACGCAAAGATGCGAATTTTAAGAAACAAAATGTAAACCTGGATGAAAGTAGTAAAAATGAATTTTCTGGCATGGTGTCTGAGGTAAATTTAGTTACCAATATGAGGGACTGGTGGGTAGACTCTGGAGCTACCAAACATGTCTGCGGAAGCAAGGATATGTTCACCTCCTACCAGACAGTAGGAGAGGGAGAAAAACTCTATATGGGTAATTCTTCTGCAGCACAAGTTGCAGGAAAAGGAAAGGTTTCGCTGAAGCTTTCTTCTGGGAAAATCCTCACATTGAATGAAGTGTTACATGTACCAGACATCTGCAAGAATCTCGTTTCAAGTGGTGTGCTAGATGACAATGGATTTAAAATTGTTTTTGAGTCCGGAAAAGTGATTATCACTAAGGGTAGGGACTTTGTGGGAAAGGGCTATAAGGCTGAGGGCCTTTACAAATTATCTGTAATCTCTACTGAAATTAATAAAGTTGATTCTTCTTATGTTGTTGTCTCATTGAATATCTGGCATGGTAGACTTGGTCATGTAAATTATAATTCAATGAACAAATTGGCAAAATCTGGTTGCATTCCAAAATTAAATTTGGAATATGAACATAAATGTGAAGTTTATGTAGAATCAAAATATGCGAAGAAGCCTTTTCAGAAAAATGTCCACAGAGTTTCTAATCCCTTAGAGTTAATTCATTCTGACTTAGTTGATATGAAATCAATCCAAACCAGAGGTGGAAAAAAATGGTTTGTTACCTTCATAGATGACTGTACTAGATACTGTGATATCTACTTGCTTAGAGGAAAAGATGATGCTCTTGAAGCATTTAAATTATATAAATTAGAAGTAGAAAACCAGATGAGTACCACCATTAAAATTGTTAGGTCTGATCGTGGGGGTGAATACGTAACTCCTATAGGAGACTTTTGTGCACAACATGGCATTATTCATGAGGTAACTCCTCCTTATTCACCACAATCTAATGGTGTGGCTGAACGGAAAAACCGAACCCTAAAGGAGATGATGAATGCCATGTTAATCAGTTCAGGACTACCGGCGAACTTGTGGGGGGAGGCCGTCCTCTCAGCTTGCTATATCCTGAACAGAGTGCCCCTTAAAGGAACAGAAAAATCACCGTATGAATTATGGAAAGGCAAACAACCCTCTTATGGATACCTAAAAGTATGGGGGTGTTTAGCCAAGGTCTCTATTCCTCCACCTAAGAGGACTAAAACAGGACCTAAAACCGTTGATTGTGTATTTCTAGGATATCCCGAGCACACCACTGCTTATAGATTTATGGTTGTGAGTTCCGATAACTCAGAAATTGGTGTGAACACCATTTTGGAATCTAGAGATGCTTCATTTTTTGAAAATATTTTTCCAATGAAAACTGAATCTCGCGTGATACGTGTAGATCCTCTAGATGTCCCTTCTTCTAGCCATTCATTGCCGGTAGAAGAAGATGAACCCGTTTATGAGCCAAGAAGAAGCAAAAGACCTAGATTAGAAAAATCTTTTGGGCCAGACTTCATTACCTGTTTAGTTGAATCTGATCCACAAACCTATAAAGAGGCCATGACTTCGTCTGAAGCTCCATGGTGGAAAGAATCCACTATTAGTGAGATGGATTCTATTATTCAGAATGAAACCTGGGAAATAGTAGATTTACCTCCAGGGAGCAAAACCATAGGTTGTAAATGGATCTTTAAGAGAAAACGTAAGGTTGATGGAACCGTGGAAAAATATAAAGCTAGACTTGTAGCTAAAGGCTATAAACAAATAGAAGGTGTAGATTTCTTTGACACCTATTCACCTGTCACTAGAATAACTTCAATTAGGTTGCTAATTGCAATTGCTGCAATCCATAACCTAGAGATACATCAAATGGATGTAAAAACTGCGTTTCTAAATGGTGAACTAGATGAAGAAATTTATATGGATCAACCCGAGGGCTTTGTGGTGAAGGGTTATGAAAAGAAGGTGTGTAGACTTAAAAAATCTTTATATGGCTTAAAACAAGCACCTAAACAATGGCATGAAAAATTTGATCATGTGATGTTCTCTAGTGGTTTTAAAATAAATGAAGCTGACAAATGTGTTTACACTAAATCTGTCAATGATGCTTGTGTGATGGTATGCCTGTATGTTGATGATATGCTTATACTAGGTACAACCTTAGAAATCATTAATTCCACTAAGAACATGTTGAATGAGAACTTTGATATGAAAGACTTAGGTCCTGCTGATGTAATCCTAGGGATGAAAATTAGAAAGGAGTCTAATGGATTCAGTCTCAGTCAATCTCATTATGTTGAGTCTGTTCTGAAGAAATTTAACCAGTTTGATAGTAAACCAGCAAGTACTCCTTTTGACCCTTCCTGTAGACTCAAGAAAAACAAAGGCAATGGAGTCTCGCAACTTGAATATTCACGTGTCATAGGAAGTCTGATGTACTTAATGAACTGCACGAGACCAGACATTGCCTATGCAGTGAGTAGACTAAGTAGGTATACCTGTAATCCAGGACAAGAGCATTGGGATGCACTTTTCAAAGTGCTGAGGTATCTTAAATACACTTTAAACTTTCGGTTAAGTTATGATAGATACCCTGCTGTTCTGGAAGGATACTGTGATGCAAACTGGATAGCAGACTCAGAGGAGTCTAAGTCTATGAGTGGATACGTTTTCACTCTAGGCTGTGGAGCAGTGTCTTGGAAGAGTTCCAAACAGACCTGTATCGCTCGATCCACTATGGAATCCGAGTTTATAGCGTTAGATAAAGCAGGAGAGGAAGCCGCTTGGCTAAGATGCTTTTTAGAAGACATTCCTCTCTGGCATAGGCCTGTGTCAGCTGTATCTATACATTGTGATAATCAAGCTGCAATAGCTAATGCTAAAAACAGCAACTATAATGGAAAATCTATTCATATAAGGAGAAGACACAATTCTCTAAAACAACTAATCTCAACTGGCGTTATTTCTGTTGACTTTGTGAGGTCTAAGGAGAATATCGCGGACCCTTTGACAAAAGGCTTGTCCAAGGAGATAGTTAGTAATGCATCGAGGGGGATGGGACTTAAGCTCATCAATTAAAACTTGCCATGAAGGATACTCAACATTGCTGACTAGAGATCCCAAGATCAAGGTTTTGAATGAGACAACTAATTTGTGGCGGGTAAAAATTAAACACTATCAGAGAATTATTTTCTCTGTCCCTTCCCTATGGTGTAGATGTGATAGTGTGACTGCAAGTGAGGATGACTTAGAGTAAAGTCTTAATGAATTCTATAGTTTCAATTTAAGATTGAAATGGGGTGTAGCAGTTAACACTCTTGATAGAACTCACCTATCTGAATGAGGAAGTGGGTCGCTTCCTATGAGAACTGAGCTGATCTCTAGAGCATTCTGAGAAACGAGATACGTCCAGGGCCAAAACGGACACAACGGCGTGAACTTAACATCATTTTAAGAGATATCTCGCGTAAGGAGTTATTGAAGAATTACACTAAACGATGGCAGTTCAAGACATCACGTTCACTGACCATCAAGTAGTTCCGGTGCTTCTCACTAAGCAAAGGTTCAATTCCAATTGGTCACCTATTGCTTAAGAGGTATTTCTCGTTTTTTCGATTTTTCGATTTTTCGGTTTCGTCATTCATGTGGGGGATTGTTGGGAAATAAAAATGGTTATTGCTAAAATTAAGAGTTTATTACTTAAATTAATTTTATTACTATAATTAGCTTGATGGGTGCTAGGATCACTAGTCCAAACTTGGGTGGAATTATAGCCATCCATTTTCACTTCTTAGTGAATGAGAAACCTTTGGTTATCCCACATTGGGCAAACCAAGGAGGAAGTTCATGCATATTACCACAAACGTTCTATATAAGGAAAAGAACTAGTGGATTGGATATGGACTTGGGAAATGGACTAGTGGGAAAATGCATACATGTGCGGTGCTTCGCACCGAAGCACCGCAGGCCGCGGGCTTGCGGGCTTGCGGAGCTTGCGTGTGCTTTTGCGTGTGTTTTTGGCGCGAGCCTTGGAGCGACCCTTGATGCGACCCTTGGTGCGATCCTTGGTGCGATCCTCGGTGCGATCCTTGGTGCGACCATTGGTGCGACCCTTGGTGCGAGCCTTGGTGCGAGCCTTGGTGCGAGCCCTGGTGTGAGCCTTGGTGTGAGCCTTGGTGTGACCCTTGGTGCGAGCCTTGGCGTGAGTTTTTGGTGCGACCCTTGGTGCTTGCGCCTTGGTGCGACCCTTGGTGCGTGTGCTTTTGCGTGTGTTTTTGGCGTGAGCCTTGGTGCGACCCTTGGTGCGAGCCTTGGCGTGAGTTTGATGTGTGCTTGGCGCATGCTTGGCGTGTGCCTGCGAGTGCACACGTGTACCCATCAATGAGAAAACGTTTCTTTATTTTAAATAAATATTTTACCGTTTTAAATTAAATGAAAAATAAAATCATAAATATTTGTTTTAATTAAAAATCTTAACGTTTTGTTTTAATGGGGATTTAATATTTCAAATTAAATTTTTCACCGTTTTAAAACTCAAAAGATTACTTCTCCTATAAAAGAACAACAATGCTAAGGTTTTCGTTTACCCCAGTCGCAGCCACTGTCCTGACGACTTTTCCCTTCTTCCTGCTTTGATTTGCGCACTAGAATTACTTTCATTTTCCATACATCTTCTGTTAAGTTCACAACGGGCCAACGAGCTTTGCTAGCTGGGTTGGTATCAGGTGATTTTATCCTGAATTCAAGTTTGTCACTGAAAGGGTATAGCAGCATCTTCCTGAAGGTGTACCTGGCAAATATTGAGTTAAGGGCAGTCTGTTGAACAGGCGACTTCACCTCTCTGTGCTTGAGTGTGTGTACTGCTTCATTCTAACCCTCCCTTAATCATCTTCAAGTTCTCTGTTGTTTGTGTTTCTCTGTTACAGGAAGGTACTTACCCAACAGCTACAACCTCTCCAATTTCTGGTTTCTTCCACGTGATTGCTAACTGAGTTGGGTTGGAGAACTCAGAATTACACCTCCATCTAGAAGCGAGAGTTCTATTCTCGTTGTTGTCATCCATGGATAACTTGCAGGCTTCCAACCCAAGTCTAACATCCTCCATAATTCTATTCAAAACTTGAGCAGCTCACAGATTATTTTGTATAAAGATCCTTCTATTTCTTTCACCCCACACATGGTAAACAAAGGCATTAAAAGCAAGCTTACGTATAGTACCTGTAGAATTGCTTCCACCAATATGTTCAACACACCACTTGATTTGATCCTCCCAGTCAGCGTGAGGAGTAATGATCTCAGTATGTAAGTCGTGTAGCTACAACCAAAAAAGAGATGAAAATCATCCTCAAGCAAGGAGTTACAAAGCAAACAGACTAGATCTACGTCCATTCCCCAGAAGAGAAGTATTTTTTGTCTTTTCTTTTTGTTTTCAGCCCGCGATGAAGAGTAACTCATACAATAAACACTGCCTAGGAATGCAATGCGCAAACCAGATAAGAGAATGCCAATATTTCTTGTTTTCCTTGTGCCGAATGGCATTGTAAGTGTTTTTAAGACTAAACTCACCTGATATTCCCGCTGTCCAAATCACTCGGTCCTCAATATATGAATCAGTTCTATCCAAACTAATCTCTGCAACAACCCTCTCCAAGCAATAAAGGAGATTTGGTGAGATGCTCCACTTCCCATCAACAAGGCAGCTACTGACCTTTGCATCAATATGGTGTTCAGAATCATATTGCATATGAGTGGTAAACAGATTCAAGAGAGAGCCACTTCCCAACCAGTTATCTTTCCATAACTTAGTACCTTCTCCATTGTCTATAATATGAAGATCAAAACTTTTAGCTACATCCCTATGATCGAGAATGCGTCTCCAGCACCAAAATGAGTCCCTAGGGACTGACATATGCCAAAAATCATTGTTCTTGATCAAGTTTAGTTGAACCCATGTAACCCATATTATATCTTTACTACTAGCAATATCCCAGATGTGTCTTAGATTAGAAGCGATATTAGTGGTACCAATACATCTTATTCCTAGAACACCCTCCTTTGTTGGATGACAAACCTTAGACCAACTAACAGACGGTTGTTTATAGTTCAAGTCAATCCCAGACGAAAGAAATCTTATAAATATTGAGTTGAGCACATTGATAGTTTTCTTTAGTAGAACAAAACAAGAGATCCTGAAAACAAGCATACCACTAAAAATAGCCTTGATAAGAAGAGCCCTTCCTGCAAAAGAGAGATTGTGTTCCTTTCAAGACTTAATTCTTCCAATGACTCGATCAATGAGAAGAGTACAATCATTGTGCGATAGTCTTGTCAGGAGGAGAGGCAAACCAAGATAACGAACATGTAAACTGCCTACTTCAAATCCAAGAACAAGTTTAATGTTGTGTGCAAACCAACATATCTTACTTTTTGCTGGAAACATATTTTGTTTCAGACCAGGTATTGCCATACTAAGTTCAGGTCAGTAAAATCCATGAGTATAATCCCAGTGCGCACAAATAAGTTCACTAATTTTTCTCTCAACAATCAAAAATGACAGCAACAAATGATTTTACTGCCAACTTCTCCTTTTTTCTTAGATTCACAATACCATAAGAATGCCCACATGAACTTAACTCCATCCATAATCTTATACTTGTATGAATATAGAGTTTCCTGATAAAATCATGCATTGATTTTGAAACCTATTATTGGGGCTGCACCCTTTTTGTTTTAAGGGATACATATGATTCAAATGTCCTAAATATGAATAGGGGGACTCAATAGCCATATCAAATGTCAAAAATACCCTCTCTCCGTAACTAATCTAAATCTAATACAAAAACTAAAATAAAACCTAAATCAATTCATATTCTCCTTTTCTATTCCGTTTTTTTTTCCTGTCCCTCTGTTTCTTCTCTTTCTTCTTCTTCTCCATTTTATCCTCTCCATTTTTTCCAATTTCTCTCTTCAAACTTCGATTAATCGTCAATTCTCAAAACTATTCATCAACGATTAAGATTTTTCTATAAAACAAAATATAGTCGAAGCAAGTGAGCAAAGGTGGTGCCCATAATCCAAGAGCAACAAGAGGAGCAGTTAATCAATCAAATTCGAGTTCAAGTTTGTTAAAAGAACTCGAACAACCAAATCTAGAATCGACCAGTGAAGAAGAACATACACATGTTAATCCACCATCAATGACTTAATAAGGTAAGAATCGAGAAACCCATAATTTTTTGTTGAATTTAATCACCTAAATTTGTTAGAAATGATAAAATTAGGGTTTAGAATTTAAGTTGCAGAACTGCATACGTCTAGGAAATGTTGATCGCCTAACCATAAATATAATTATATGGTTAGGAAATGTTGCATACCCAGACGTACTTGAGTAAATTTTCCACTAACGGTTGGGAAATTATGAACTCCCAACCGTAAATGAATAAATATAGTTTCTTACAGTTAGGAATTGATGTATTCCTAACTGTAAATGAATACATAGACTTGTTTACGTCTAGGTCGAGTATTTTAAAATCCAACCATAGTTATAGCATTTTCCAACCGTAAGAAGTGTTTTCTAGCCTTAGGAAAAAAATTCTTAACCGTATATGTTATTTACTAACCGTAAGTAACCCTGAATTTAAGTTAAATTTTTTTCCCCTTTTTTACGTCTAGGTCCATGTTTGGAAAAGCCACCCATGAGCATATATTTCCCAACCGTAGGACCTTGTTTCCCTATCGTAAGTGACACTGCGATTCCTGTTTTGAAATTCAAGTTTTTTTGTTTATCAATTTTTGAACTTTATTTTCTTGTTATATGTATTGAACATGCCTTCTTAATTTGTTTTAGGAAACGAAAGGACAAGAAGAGAAGAACGTAAGAAATAACACCAAGAAATAATCCGACTCCAACCCCTCGTCACAACAAACCATTGGGTGCAAGAAAAAGGAAGCAAGGTGCACTTGTCATTAGTGAACCTAGATAAAAAGAAAGTGAACGCCGACTTGTGGTTTCTCAAAAACAAGAATATGAGATTCAGGAAGAAGATAAAGCCGAAACAAGTGTTTGTCCATTGGTTGCTCCCTCCGAACCTAAATTGAAAGGAAAAGAGAAGAAGCCAACTCCTCCTACAGTAAAACAAGTCATTGACGCTATTGTTTTTATGACAGAAAAAGTGAATGGAAGACCTTGGGGTGAGCCAGATGATAGGTCAGTCTTATTTGGTTACCAATATTCATGGGCTTCAAGGGTCTGTATGGCAGAGGTAATGTCTTATCTAATTTAATCTAAATGTAAATCTCTAAATTTTATATTGTTAATTTACTTACCATGGTTTTTTTTAATAAAAAACAATTGTATGATTTCTGTAGGATCATACGAAATCGGTCCTGAAACTCAATCACCAGAGGGCGATGTTTTGGCCCTTGAATACATAGAGTGATGGGGTGGTAACCTTCATACTAGATCTGGCGTTATGGCTTAGAATATACTCACACATAAGCAATTTGATGTTGTTAATGTTTGTTCCTTTAGAGGGGAAGTTCTATCCTGAGACAACAACTTTTTCATCTTTTTGTCAGCAAGATAACTATCATTCTGGGCGATGCTCTCCAAATTACAAGACTGATCGTGGATAGAAAAGCCGTGTATGAGGGTTTCGACAACGCTCTTCCATTTGAAAAGCTTTATGTGTTGGCTGAAGAATATCTTGGATGGACCTAGCATGATGTATAAGATTAGTTTCAGATAGGAGGCGGAACAAAGTCGAGGGATACAAGGGTATTTATTAAGGATGGTACTCTTTTACATAATCTTATTGCAAGAAAGATATATTTAGTTCGTCTGAGGGAAAAGTTTGAGAATTCTAAGGAGAGGGAGGTGGATGAAGCAAGTGTTAGACATACAACTACAACTTACTTGTTGTACGATCTTAGCACCATAATTTTTCACGATCTCTCGGGTAATAGGGTGAACGCTTGCTATCTACAACTATTGGAACATCTTAGTCTTGATCCAGAGAAGAACCAGGTAGCACAATACTCGTTGGGAACTGTCACCCTTTCTTTCTTACTTGACAGTCTTGGTAAAGCTTTAAGGTGGAATGCCAAAAAAATTGCGGGGAATGTTGGTCTCCTCTAGATAATTTTTTTGTGTTTTATTTCCAAAGTTTGTTGTTATTTTATATTGATTTGTGTGTAATATAATTCTCTTTTTGCGTAGTCATGGGTTTATGACCATTTTATTTCTGTAAGGCCAACTGAGAATAAAAATTGGCGGTCAACTAGTTTTATAGGAAGCAGATTTCCCTTCTTAAGAAAAGGATAAAAAGGGCTATGATAGTTAAGATGAGGACTACTTTGGAAGTTGACAAGGTGGTGTTTGACCCGTACCTCAAGCTCTATGATAATGGAAAAAATTCTTGTGCATTTATCGATGTGTCAACCTACAATGGACCACTATTTCGTCCAACACGGTACGTGATTTACAATCCTCATAGAAATCTCTGTCATTTGGCTTTGTCCAGAGAGTAGTTGGGGATGAAGTTTTTAAAGTTGGGCGAAACACACTCCATCTTTTAATTTAATAATGTGAGATTGAATTACGAGCCTATTAAAAACGTTGACGTTTGGAAATTGAAGCCCCCCTGCCAACTGGATATGAATGGGTTTCAGTTCCTTTCATGGCGAAAAAATAGTCGACTTGCCTAGGTTTTACTATATTGGTCATCCTTATGTGATAAATATGGATCCGGAAGCGATACCATATTCGAATAAGGTGGATCATCTAATTGCCTCAAAAGATGGAAATTGGTGAAAGGAGAGATATCTTATGATGATACGTATACTTTTTCATTTCTTATTGTATAAGTTTTCTAAATTTTGTATAAGTATTTAAAGTTTGTATTATGATATACA
The DNA here is from genome assembly GCA_023531435.1 of Papaver californicum. Taxonomy (NCBI): domain Eukaryota; kingdom Viridiplantae; phylum Streptophyta; class Magnoliopsida; order Ranunculales; family Papaveraceae; genus Papaver; species Papaver californicum. The sequence goes on along the minus strand of JAJJMC010012549.1, from coordinate 2,126,818 downwards.
AATAGATCGACTGAGTTAAGTGGTTGGTGAAGGACATGACTGGTTGTATTAATTCTGGTAAAATGATGAGGGTTGCAGATAAAAAAATACTGCAAAATAAGATTAATCATTTACCTAACTCTAATAAAGCACATATCTATGAGTACATCGATGAAGAAGAACCAAGGGGTCCCAAAAGAGGTAGGTCTACTTCCTCTAGCGGGGAATCATCTACTCCCACTGGTTTTTCATCTAGCGGAGGTTCATGTAATAATGAAATTATTTTTCAAGAGAAAGTTATTGGCCAAGCTCAAGGTCGAAGTCGAGGTCAAGGTAAAGGTAAAGTTAAAGGTCAAAGTCAAGGTGTACGTACCCGTGGTCGATGTCGTACTGGTGGTGAACATGAAGATTGATGGTGCTTAGTTTGACTAATACATTCCTTTAGTTATGGATATGGATATTTAATACTTTGAATTTATTTCTTTTATACATAGACTTTCTGTTAGTGTTGGTTTATCGATTTGGAAGGATACATTTCGTTAGTTATGGATATTGATATTAATTTAGCATGAAAAAATGATTTTTAATGTTTTATCATTTGAAATATTGAATTCCTAGTCGTAAATATAACATTCTCTAAATTACGTCAATTTTACGGCTGGCTTTTGACACGACCTAACCGTAAGGGACCCTAGAATGAGCCTACGACCAGGAATCCTAAGCGTAAAATAACTCTTTTAAATTATGTTAGTTTTACGGCTGGCTTTGAGATACGACCTAACCGTAAATGACCCTGAGTTGAGTCTACATCTAGGTTTATACGCCCAATTCCTAGTCGTATGTTTGATAGAGAGGATCGAAAAGTAATTATCAACTTTTTTTTAACAATGTATTATCTACCCAATGACCTGATTTTTCAAAATAACTAGTCGTCGGGCCTTTATTGTTTATAAAAGGAACTCTTCTCTCAACAAATAATCCTCACATTTCTCAAATTGTTTCTCATTTCTCCATCATCCCAAAACACAAAAACATGGTTACTCCCTACACAACCAAAGAAGATATTGCCATAGTACGCACGTGGATGTCGATCGCAAAGCATGACGAATGACAGTTTTGTAGTTGTGGTAAGAAAAGTTCGTTCAAGACTTGTGAATATTTGTTTTTAAACCTAGTTTCTAAGACTAAAAATAGCAAAACTTAAATAAAATTGATAATAAGATTGAGAGAAAACTGAGGATAAGATTCCACTATTTTCCAATTTTTAAAGTGATTTAATTCAATAATTATAATTATGCAATTCTTACGTTTAATTTGATTCTAAAATATTGCAACAAGTAGATTTTGAAAACAACAATTGTATAACAAAAACATGGAACATCAAAAACCTAGGCCAAGCATGTACCATCTAACGAAATCACAATTGTTTAATAAAAATCATTAAAACAATTTTTAACCAATGCAAATAATCATAAAAGAATTGCATAAATTAATTAAATAAATATTACCACATAATATTTGGAAAAATAACTTCCTCTGTCGCCTCAGAGATGGTGTTTAGCTCATCATATTAATCACTTGCTCAAAATTATGGTTCATGGCTCAAAATGTTTACAAATGATGAAAAAGGAAAAAAAAACCAAAGAAAATAGTGAGTTTGCAACGTTTATAGGCGTTACAGACTAACTGTTACAGAGGGGCTGAAGATAAACGTTGCAAATGGGAAGATATCCCTTGCAGATAGGTTGAAGAAATTGTGGTAACTGAAGATAAACGTTGCAGATGCGATAATATTCGTTGCAAACGGATGAAGAAACTGTGACTGATTGGTTGAAGATATTGTTGCCTATTCCCTGTTCTTCATGCAACAACAACAACAACAACTTTCTCTGGATTGATTTTTATCACTCTGTTCACCTCCTGAACTCTCCCCAAAACTCTCTTTCTACTCTACTGTAGCAACTTTCACCTAAAATAAAAAGTCCAACTCAAAACAAAACCTACTTTCTTTCTTCTCTACCCTAGGTTCTCTCTAGGTATTCCTTCCCTTTTTCCTCGCCTCTCTCCACATGCTCACTTCTATCTTCTATTTTCATACGCCAACAACTCAACGCCTTTGTTCACGTACACCATCTAGTCCAACTTTTCTTGTCTGATCGTGTAAAGACTTTGTCCCTTCAACCGAGAACAAACCAAGCTTAATCACATTTAGCCTGCAAACAAAGTCTGCTCTACTTCACCTTTTTGTCCTATGCTTCACAGCCACGTTCTTCCTTCTATTCTCTCTCAATTCACTCCTTCATTCCGTATCTAGAGTCTAGACTCAAACACTAGTCGACAGATAGCACACACCTCTTTATCTCACCATGTCTGGCCAAACTCCAACAAATAAAACCAGCCAGACGTCACAGCTCTATCTTGGCTTAGTTAGTTTCTTCTTTGTATGTATATATTGACATGGTATTGACAAATGGATGCAGATGACTATCTTCTCTTATGGCATAAAGCTGACTGTCACAACTTTAGCAATTCAGTAGTGTTTTATCGCTTTCGACCTGTAACATCGGGTTTTACGTTTTCACCTATAAACACATAAAAATAGTAAAATTAATATAAAATTAAATACTAGAAAATATAAATTAGGTGATATAAATGTATAAATTATGCGCTTATCAACGAACATCTAGACATTTAGATCAAACCTCGAATTCTTTTTGGAACCGCATATTCATAGTTTTTATAGCGTTAGACGGTAATCGAAATGGAAGATCATTCAAACTCGTTAAAAATATATCCAAAAACTCTACAAACAATTAAATGATTTAGGAGGGAATTGTCCGACATGAAGGCGTATTATCCTCATATCCATAGTGAGAGACGAGTAAGTATATCTCAATTTGATGTTAATCAAATCCGATTTGAATATAATACTAACTTATTATTGATTTATTTTCTGAGAACTCTAGTTCTTAACCGATATGAGAATCTCATTGGCAAAAAATTCAGGCATTATGAATGCTATGAAGTCTTGAAAGAAAATTGCTTGTATTTTAATATAGATTAACTATTTAAGTGTAATGTTATGATTTGCGTTAGGTCTTTTCCTTCATTGTAATATCGTTTCCTTCAATGAAAACTGTTATGAATTTTCCTTCTTAGCGTGAATGAATGAGTATTAGTGTTTTATTTGTGTAATTCCAATTACATTGAAAAAAATTATAGACATTCAGGGTCGCTACGAATGGATTTACCAGAAAAGATAACCGTAAGTAACTTCATATTTTGTTTACAGTTACCGTTTCCAGTCGTAAGCAAATTTCTTTCCTCTTTACGGTTAGGTCTACTACAAAATCTAATCGTAAGTGACCCTGAGTTAAGGATATGGTAAGGATTCCTATCCGTAGTTAGCATTCCCTAAATTATATTAGTTTTACGATTGGTTTGACTATAAAAGTCAACTATAAAAGACCCATAATATTATTTACGGTTAGGAATCCTAGTCGTAAGATGGTTTTTTCGTTTTTACTTCCAGATCAATACTCCAATTCCTAGCCGTAAGTTGCATTAAATTTTTGTAAAACAGAGATTATTATATGGTTTTTTTAAAAATAGAGTCGTTAGAACACTAGTTGGGTGAGGATTTATTAAAAAATATAGTCGTTAGAACACTAATTGGGTAGGTAGTTATAAAAAATAACTCCACCTATAATACTCAATTGACCAAATCAACATCACACCTTCTACATCCACAATATCCATCCAAAACTCTTACAATCTTATTTTAATATACTTAAAAATGGATTTTACTTTGGATGAAAACTTATCTCTTTGCAAAAACTATGCTATCCAAATAGGGAAGAAGAACAAAGACAAGGTGGTTTGGTGAGTCTTAGTTATTGGAAAAATATTCATGACAACTTTTGTAGCGACACCGATAACCCTAATAACCGTAATGTACCTTATTTGATTTATCGATTTGGAGAAATACAAAGAGAAATTAAAGAATATATGGCTTTAATTCGTATTGTAATCAACTTCGACTTGAAGGTGAAACTTGTGATGAAGTCATAGATCAATCTAGAAAGGAATAGAGAAAATGGAAATGTTCAAATTTCAAATATGAAGCTCATTTCGTTATCCTTAAGAACTTCTTCCTAACTCGTGGGGGATATTAGAATTTTAAGGGATGTTGCGGGTAAATTATATAATGAGCTTTAATAGTGTTTAATGAATGGAGATTCAATTATGATTCAAGTTAAAATCTATTTCTAAATTGTGAAATTTTTAAATCCAGGGTCACTTACGGCTGGGAATATGTCATTTGAACATGATGAACCTAGCCATAAAACTGTGAAATTTCAATTTCAACAGGTTGATTCAGTCTACGGCTAGGTCGACCTTTGAAAACCTAACTGTAAACCTCACAGTTACCAATAACACAATTTTACGGCTAGGATTATTCTTGTTTGTACCTAAAAATTGCTCCCCAGGCAAAACAATGTACTATTGAAGTACTTTTTAGGTTCGAGGATCAAAATCGTACAAAACATATCCAAATAATTTGTATTTGTTCTGCTTCGGTTACAAAGAGAGGAGATGGGTTGATCTTAGGGGAAGGAAGCAAAGGATATTGAAGGAATTGTGTGGAAAAACAGCAGAGCTTGAGAATGATTTTCTATCTCTTCTCCGTTTGTGGCTTCTTTCTTGTTGTTGTTTTCCCTTCGGAATTGGTTAAGCAGCCTATTTATAACCTTTGAGACCACACGCTTTCCTTGTAAAGTAGTAGTAATTGTGGGGAGATGGAGAAGTGGAGGTTATGGGAATAACCGTCCACCTCGTCCTGGGATGTTTCTGAAATTTTCCAGATTATTGCTCCGCTATCTCTACAACCGCTCCAACTTACCACTCACTCTATAACTTCCTTGTCGTGGGGTGTTTGCCACACCCATGTTGTTGTAAACAGCCAGACCAAACCCCATGTTTTATCCCCTTATTGTAATATGATTTGGTGTCTCGTAGAAGGAAAAAGGGGCTATTTATGATGCCCGTCTGTAGTGGGGTCATGGTTTCAAAACCATGAGCCTTGTTGTAAAATAATGCTAAAATGAATTTATATGTCAATTTTAACATAATTATGAAGGATTTATATCATATTTACATCGTGCAATTTGTGTTAACTAGGTGCGGCAACAGGGGAGCACAACAGCAGCACTAGGCGTGGTAGCAGCACGGAGTCACCACGGAAACAACGTGGCAGCAACGCAAGGGTTGGCGCTAGTGCTAGCGCTGCAGCTTGCTCCAGCGTTGCGGCCATGCCTTCGCTGCTTTGAACACATTCATGGCTTTTGACCCTCTCTGCGGCTTTGTTCCTCTTGTGCGTGATTCTGTTGACTTTGCGTGACTTTGGTGGCTCCGTGGCTGTAGTTGACTTTATTGCTTTTGTCTCCTTTGTGTTAGAAGTGTGTCTAGGGCTTACTAAAGCATGTACTTGTTGTTGCCAGGACTATTGCTTATATGCCATTATTATTAATATTTTGCTAATATCGTGGCCATAATTTTGGCATATGGTTTCTCAGTTTATGAGATTTAATTGTTAGCATTTATGCTTAACTTTTGTGCAGTGCATACAGAACATATTCAAGCGATTCAACCATGGAAGTTTGCAACTTGAGATAATGTTTGATGCGATTCTGCAATTAGATGATATGATATATTTAGTAGCACATTTATTCGAGAATAATGTAATATCTCAAAATGACCATTTGCTTTTTTCGTGTGACTTTTTGGTAAAATGATTATTTTACCCCTGGTACAAAATTTTGAATCAGAAGAGAGATTTCAAGAAATCATGATGAATATGACTTTTCACATTTAATTATAAAATGACCATTTTGTTACTTGATGTGTGAAATGACTATTTTACCCCTGGGCTCAAAAATTACCCAAATTGACTGTTTTACCCTTTGTCAAAAATCCACCATCAACAATTCCTGATCTACCTAGTCGTAGAACTGGCATTGAGTACCTACGGCTAGGTCACCACTTGAATTTTCAAATTTTACTGTTTTTTCACGAAAATTTGGGGAAACAATAACACAATTGACCAAAAAATAATTTCATTCATAATTAATGATTCAAAATACATATCTTATTATATAATCACCACCATTCATCAGATCTACTCAACTACAGATGGTTCAGATGGTTTCGACATGCTAATCGCCTTCCAAAGTTCCATTTGGTGCTCGTACTTATGACACCAGCCTTTGGAGATTTTCGTGATCGACCATGTTAAAACATCTCACTCTAAGCTAAAGCTATCCCATTTAGCCTTGGATACTATGTCTTTTTCCTCAAATTTATCTTTCTCTTCTTGTTGTTTCTCTACTGGTAGTTTCTTAATCCTTGTTATCTCGGTGTCCTTTGGTGGTTGAATTTTGGTCCTGTGATGATAGGCTATAAACCTATAGCCGCAATCGCACAACATCTACAAAGTAAAAGCGGAAAATACGGGTCATTCCCACAAGGACTGATGATAATATATCTAGTTACTAAGCGAATTCTGTGCTAAAAACAAAGAGAAATTTTGCTGAAGGATTTTTACGAATTCAATTAAAAATATAACTAAACGATTTAATTGACCAGAAAGTGAAAAGTTTAGGGTTTTGGATTCCACTACTTTTGATATTGGTACTCTCAAACTTAACATCTTAAACATAATTCTCTCAGAAATACTCAAGACAGTTTCGAACCCAATCTCATGCCTTTGAAAATATAGTGTTTTAAAATCTTTTTATGACCTATGTCGTTATGAAAAATTATAATTTCCTTCACTTATAAAAGATCAATAATTTCAAAACTATCAGGACAAGTAAATTGAAGCATTCAAGAAGAGAAATTATTAGTCGTTAAATATCACAAATTAAGAGTAATTATGTCTAAGTATTAAATATTAAAAAATACACATCAAAAATAGCTTCATCCTTTACCCTAGAAAGAAAAGAATTAGCTACTCATGTTAAATAAATAGATCAAGGTGTTTACAAGAAGAAAATAAAACAAAAGAATAAAACAAAAAATTAAGAACGATGTATTTCTGTTGCAAACAAGAAATGGTCAAGTTTCCTGAAGTACCTTCTATGTCGCTGAAGAAGAAAGAATAGATCACTGCCTGATAAACGGTAGCTCTTTGGTGCAGTAAATACGAATGAATCAACCACGTTTTCTGCGACTGTCTTTTGTAGTACTTTCTTCTTCCTCCTCTTATCGCTGGCAGAGTTACATAATTTTCTGTAACTTGATTTTCTCGACTCTAGAATTTTTCTAACTCGATTCTAGGATTTCTAATCTCTCTTCCTCCTTATGAACGACCCCTATTTATATTACAAAATCCAAATCTTCCCAAATCTTGTCATAACTCTTCACAAATCTTTCTTTTGATGAAGATATTCTCGAAAATATTTTTTTTCTCTCATTAAACAAAATCCACGATCAAACTCCCTGAGTTTCTTTTCCTTGGAAGAGATACTCGGTGATGTTGTTGTTCTTTATGCTTTCCTTTCTCAATGAACAAGATATATATTGTTTCCAAAGTTGAATTCTCACATGAATTGTTTTTTGGGGAGAATTAAGTTATGAGAACTTTTTTGATCTTTTTTAGAGTTTCCAAATCGTGTAAACTCTTATTGATAAGGCAAGAGAATATCTTTGTCTTAAAACTCTTAAAATTGTCCAAATTTATCGACCAAAAATCTTCACAGCCGAGAAAAGTCGATTCCCTCCAAAATTCTATTTTGAATTTAAGAATAAGGTGTGTGCCCTTATCCAAGGCATAGGTGCCTTTACCAATTCCCAAGGGTGCCTTTATCAATTTTAACCCAACTTTTCCACAATAGATAATTCATAAAAATACCTACAAAAGAACAATATTAGTACAAAAATTGAGTAATAACAATATAAATATGAGATTAATTAAGACACAAAAATGTGTCTATCATGCAATTGGTTCAAACATTATTCCATATATGGAACGTGCATAGAAGATGATTTGCGTCGGGAAAAAAAATGCTCTATCGCATTCATCAATGCTTGCTTCTTATCCGTAATCAACACCTTAGGAGTATACCCCTTGGTAGAATAATTTTATCTTTTGTAAAACCCACATGTAACTTTACTCCATCTCATCTTGTAAGAAACAAAAACCAACACTAAAAGGCGACTACGTGGATATTTTCCCCATAAAGTTCAATATCGACATCCTATACTTGTTCTTTTTTTTTTTAATTCAAGAATAGATTTTATTGATATCTTAAATGTTTACATCATGTAGTTCTTTTGCAACTGCTAATTGAATATCATGAGGTAGTAGCTTATCAAAATTAAAATCACTTTTTTCACTTCTTGCTTTATTTGCTAAGAAGTGAGCTACATTATTATTAGACCTATGAACCCATTTAAATACCCAAAAACTATGACTATCTACCAAAAATTTAATGTCAAGAATAAAATTCTCATTCATCCAGTGAACATACGAGTTTTGCTCATTTATGGATTTTATTAAAGATTAATTATATGATTTGAATACTACTTTCTCACATCCTTTAGCAGCAGCTGATTCAACAACTTCTTTCATGGCAAGGCATTCCAGCTTCTCAACTTCATTATCCTTTAGCATCCCTCCATTGAAATATCTCCCTTTGGCTCCATTGCATACACATGCAAACTTCCTGCTTATTAGTCCAATACAACCTTGTAAACTTGCCTTGACAAATGATGCATCCATATTTATTTTACAAAAATCATTATCAGGAGGATCCCATCCCTGAACTTGCAAAGTGCAATTACTATCAACACTATCAACACAACAACCAGTGATTAAGTTATGAATTCTCTCAGCTAGTAAATGCCTATTTGGCTTAATATTTTAGAAGATTAGAGCACACCTGTCTTTCCATATAAACCAAGTGGTAGTCATTAGCAAATATAGCTTATAAGTATTACTACTACCAGTAGCACCAGTTTGTAAGTCTCCTGCAGAGAACCAACTAATAATCCAATCAAGAAAACAGTTATGCAGAAATAATAAGTTACTGGTATCAACATTCATCATAGGACATATGGATCTAGCATAGGGAAAGTCAAAGAAAGGATGATCAAATGATTCAAGTGGAGTATTAGACAAGCTGCAATGCACATCAATATCATTTTTGTATCTAGAAATCTTATGTCTAGTTGGAATTATGTTTTTAATACATTTCTAAACAAACAACTTGGTTCTATGAGGAAGCTTTGTTTTCCAAAGCCTTTTCCAAACATCTATGGGAATTTGAGTACCATTAGTAGTTAGGTTAGTGTTGTTACAAAGCACATTGTAAGCACTTTTCACAGTAAAAATTCCTTTCCTATCCGGTTTCCGCACAAGGTATCCACACCACTTCTAAGTATAAGCATAGCTAAAATTTTAATTGCAAATTCAGATGAAAATATTTCATTAACAAACTGAGCATTCCAAGATTTAGTACCAACAATAAAAAATTTAAAAACATAAATGCGAGTAGATGGAGATTGTAAACTTGAATTTTTCTCTAGTGGATGATCCAAACCAATGACCCAACAATCCAACCAAATTTTTATTTTGGAACCACACTTAACATTCCAAAAACTATTCTTATAGATAATATCTTTCCATCTATAAATCCCTTTCCAAACCCAGGAGCTATTATCACTAAGATTTTGTTGATGAAGAAAACCAGTATCATTATGATATTTAACTCCTAAAATTTTAACCCAAGGCTCATCGGAATCTGTAGCATCTTTCCAAGCAAGCTTACAAATTAGAGCATCATTAAAAGTCTCCAAATTCCTGAATCCTAATCCATCTAGTTCCTTAGTGTTATTAATATTAGTCCAAGTGATAAATTTGATTCCTTTATTGGCATAATTCCCCCACCAAAAATTTCTTTGAAGAGTGCCCAGTTTACTAGTTAGAGTCTTGGGAATCTTGAAGCACCCCATTTGATAAGTAGGTAACGAGTTAAGTACAAATTTGACCGTAGTGGTTCTACCAGCTTGGTTCAAAGAGACATTAACCCAATTCCTTATCCTAGCTTCAAAGGATTGAAAAATAGGGTCAAAATATCTAACCTTAGAATGACTAGGCAAAAGGGGAGCACCCAAATACTTTTCAGAGTCACTTACCTGTGTCATATTAAGAGATTTAACAAGATCCACACAAGCTCCAGAACTCAAATTTTTACTAAAGTAGACACAAGATTTATTAAAATTCAGAAGTTGACTAGAATACGTACCAAATTTTTCCAGGATGTCCAGGATGGTATGAATATTCTGCATATTAGCTTGACCAAAAATCAAAATATCATCTGCAAACATCAAATGAGTAATAGGATAATCCTTCCTAGCAACTTTAATACCACCAAGAATCTTGTTAGCTTCAGCATCCATAAAACTTCTGGATAAGAAATCCATAGTAAGGGCAAACAGGTAAAGGGATAAAAGATCCCCTTGCCTTATACCCCTATTTAGGAAGAATTGTTCACAAGGTGAACCATTTAAAAGCATACTTACACTGGTTGTATAAATACATTGCAGGATCAAATTACAAAAGGCATTACTAAAACCATATCTCTCAAGAACTTTACTAATAAAAGTCCATTCAAGCATGTCAAATGCTTTTGATAGGTCAAGTTTCAAAGCCATAGTACCACTAAATCCTTCTTTATGTTTCATAATATGTATCATTTCATGTGCAACAATAATGTTGTCATGAATAGCTCTACCTGGAAAAAAAACAGCTTGGTAAGGGGATATAAACTTCTTAAGTAATTGTCTAATTATGTTGCCAATAATTTAGATATAATTTTATAAGACACATTACAACGACCAATAGGCCTAAAATCAGATGCTAATTTTGGTTCATTAGGTTTAGGAATAAGAGAAACATAGTTTTGCTTAAACTTTTAGGCATGAAACCATTTTCAAAAAACTTTTTGACAACAACAATAACATCCTTACCAATCAAGTCCCATTGAGTTTGGTAAAAGCCAGCATGAAATCCATCTGGACCAGGAGAGCTCCAAGAAGGAATACTTTTAACAACACTCTCAATCTCCTCATTAGTAGGAACAACAACAAGATAGTTATTATTAACATCATATATCACAGCAGGAATAATATTAAAAACATCATCATCAAAAATGGGATTAGTGGTACAACTAACAGAACTAAAATGACTTGTGAGAATGCTACAGATGGCATTCCTTTTATTATGCCATATTCTTTGAGAGTCACAAAGAGAACTAATACTATTAGTATGCATTCTCTTATTCACAAGAAAGTGAAAATATATGGTATTAGTCCATATCAAGCATTGGTTTATCTCTAGATATAATTTTGTAACATTCAGTTTGGATGTTGTACCAATTTTCAAGATCGTTAATAAGAACTTTAACCTGCACATGCTGATTATTAGAAAAAAGAGCATTCTGAACAAGATCTAGTTGATATAAATATCACCAAATTCCATTTTATTCCAGTGAGTAAGTGTTATTCTAGTACTCTAAAGCTTGTAGTTTAATTTGAAAGCTGGACTACCTATAGTATTGACATTCCAAGCTGTGACAAGTGTATCCTTAAAGGTATCATGTCTAAGCCAATTACTGAAAAACTTAAAAGGTCTCCAAAGATGTTTACGAATAGGATCAGTTAATAACATAATAGGACAATGATCAGATCCAACAAAGTTTAAGTGAAGGAGTTTAACCTGAGGAAAATTCAATGTCCAATCATTATTTCCTAGAGCCATATCAATCCTAGCATTTTTAGTACCAGCACCAAAGATATTACTAGTCCAGGTGTAGTTTTTTCCTTCATGTCCTAAATCCATAAGACCAGAGTCCATTACCTTATTAATAACCCAATTATCATAATTATGATTGTCTCTATTCAGGTGAAAGTTTAAGTCACCTATAAGTAACCATGGTTGTATCACATTATTGCTAAGATCATACATGAAATCTCATTGATCCTTTTTAGGATTAATATAAGTTGAATCATACATAAAAGAAATTAAGACTTCAGGTTTACTAGCATCAATCCGAACAATAGCATGAATAATATTATTAGCAGCAGACACAATGTCAACACTTATACCATCCTTCCACGTCAAAATTAAACCTCCAGCATAGCCCACTCTATGTATCCACTCATAGTCTTGATAATGGACAATTTGTGCTATGGAAATCATTCTATTCTCATCAATCTTTGTTTCACAAAAGAAACAGTCTTGGCCATACTTTTTTGGATTTTTTTTGAACTTCAATCATATTTCTTTCTTGCCAACTTGATTTTTTCCTTTCATATTCTTCATACCAAAATAGTGTGGCTTTTTATGAGCAGCTTCAACATATTCAATCACAACCTTACAAACTCCTTTATTATGATTTAGGATAAAACAGTTAGGGCAGAGATTATGTGGTTGTTTTTCATTAAAAAAACCTTATCCATCTTGTACATCCAGCCTCAGTGATACCCATAGCTCATTTTCTCATTGGATTATTTATGTCTATGACAGCACAGACTTTAACAGGTTCCCCTGTACTTAGAATAGTAGGTTCCTTTCATATTCTTATACTTGTTCGTTTTATACGTGTAATCCATGAAAAGAATTTATGGAAGCACTTTGCCAACGTTACAAACTCCAGATGAGCCATCAAAAGATATATCACTTCCCCATTCTCATCTTTCTCATACACTACCGTGTAGTTCGCCTTTTCTCCCAAATACAATAATTGTTGCATAAGTTCTCTATTTTTCCATTGCTCACTTCTCAATTTTTCTATTGCATTATAGATGGTAGCCAAGGAAGATGAGTTACTTTTATTTAATGTTTTCACATTACTAAAAATATCAATAGGTCTTGTGCGTTTTTTACTAACACATCTACTAGCTCCATTTCTTTGGGTTGAGTCTTGCCGCATAAGGATGGTTGATCAAACTCTTCACAATTGGGTTTTTATGATAACCCGAGAAAACTTCACTCACAAACCACAATTTCTTTTCCTTGTTGAATTTAAATTGAAGCTTAAAAATAGCAACCGCTCTTATTTGTATGATGAACTTCCTTTTTCATTGTGGTCTTTGGTTTACACTCAAAACCCTTTCTTTGATGAATCTTGTACTCCCCAATACACTCGCAGACCATTTAAAAGGAGGTGGATCTTACTTGATTATTTTGGACTATAATGCACATCTTTTTCAACCCTTGTTCTCGAGCCCACTTCTTCGCTTCTTTTCTATGTTCCCATTCAAAGTTGTTGGCATAGTGATCACTTGTATCCTCACTCAATACGACAACAGATGTGGGTTGATCTTCTATTGGTTTGGGTATAGGCTGGATCTTAGAAAAAGAAAATATAGTGGAAAGAAAAACATGATAAATCATCTCAAAACCTTACCTACGACTGGGTCGACACCTATAAAATATAACCTTAAACACCATTTGTGGCTAGCTTCACCTATCGTATTCAAAATTCTATAGATCTGAGTTCTTGATATTTCATCCATTGATCTTTTTTACGACTAAGATACCTTGATTTCCCAGCAGTAAACAAACTACGGTTAGATTTTGGGGAACTTCTGGTAGCAAAAATATCAAAATTTCTACGTGATTTAAGCAATTACAAGCAACAAAATTGAAATTGGAGTTAAATTAGAGCTATACCCGACTATTTTGAGCATTTGTTTCATCACATTCTTGGCTTGGTCCTTCAAAATCATAATAAGGTTCATATTCTTGAGTTTGGGTTACAAATTCTTGATTATCTAAAAAATCAGCCATGGTGGGATCATTGTTTTGTGGTATGAATATCTTTTTTGATTTGGGAGAAGAGGATTCACCTACCTCATAAATTTTGTTAGAATCACTCATTTAGGCGGAGAAAATCAAAATTTCTAGGTTTTTTAAAAAAAAATCTTCTTTTTCTTTTCTACTTCTTCTACCTCGAAAATAATTTTTTTTATGTTTTGATTTTCAAAACACTAAGTATAAACAAATTCGTTTAATCTAATCAAACAACTAAATCTTAATTAGTTTATCTAATTAAGTTCATTAATACTAATTAATAGAGGGCATTTTAGTCAATATCAAAATTACTAGGATAAGGTGTTAGTAAGTTTGCTACTTGATTATCCTATTTTGTCATCTTATAAGCCCTCAAAACTCAAGCACTGTATCCCCAATAATAGGTGTTGACACCCCAGTTTTACACATTTTAAGGCCAAATTCATTAAATTGAAATATATTGTAACTGCGAGGAAGAATATCAATCAGTCTTGCAAAAGTATAGCCTATTAAGCCCATTAGAAATGAGAGATACCCATAAAACTGAGTGGAATTCGTTTTTATCCTGGACTAAATGGCAGAGGGACTTGTAATGAGCATGTAGTCTTTTGAATCATCCAAATCCGAAATCCATAGCTCAATATATGTCAGAAATGGTGAAAAATATGAGAATCGGGCCAAAAAAACCATTTTAAGTCCATTACGGATACATAAGGCCTTGGCCGAATTTTCATTTAAAAAAAATGAAAACCACGGTCAGCCCATTTTTCTAGTTTTTTTCGTCGTGAAATTCACGGCCAGCAAAAGTCAGGCGTGTGCCCATTTTTCTTAAAAAAAAATTCTGACTGACCCATATTTTAAAAAAATTTGTTTTTGTTTTTTCTCAATGTCCAAATTAGCCTTCTATACGTAGTCGTGTGATTTCCTTCCAGAGTGTGAGTGGGAAAGACGAGAGAAAACTACCCTCTTGATACTCTTTCTCTCTGATTCAATCCAACCCTAGAAATCACAAGAATTACAAACTAAATTCTCAATCAGGTATCAAATTATTTTGATTTTAATTTTAATTTTTTATTTTATGTGTGATTTTGAGTTTGTAGCTTCAGATTCTGATGATTTGGTTACGGTTCAATATGAGGAATTGATTTTATTTTATTTTGTTAAATTTTTGGATTTATGAAACCTCATAATAACCTTGAGCCTACATATGCACTATGCAGTAGGCTCTGTAGCATCTCCCCAGATTTTACACAGACATAAGTAACCTAATTAGTGACACTTTTTTGGCCTTAACTTCGAAAATCTGCCCCCGTGACAATCGATTTTGAACGTTTCTTTTTAGTTGTGCAGTGCACCTCCAAATTAGACACAAACGTCACACACTTCAGTAGTTATATTCCAGGATTCGTCAATATGTTCTCATCTGTCATACTAGTTTCTTGAATGGGTATGTAAGTTTGGGGACATAAATGCATATGTGAAAAAAAATGTAACCTCTTGATAGGATACATATACCTCTGATGGAAAAACATTTTCCATCCTCAGAATCCTTAGTAGCATTTACCTTGTGAGCCCAGTATGGATATGAATTTGGATTGTCTATTTTATTCATTTCCCAAGATGAGCAATTATACACTGTAGCGAAAATACAAAATCAGGATTATTGTGAGAGTCATCGCTATAAATAAGAAATAGGTTAATATCCAAAAGAACCTTTGTGCAGCTTCTTAAAGAACTTTGACTGATACACACTTCCTAATCAGCAACACATGTATGATACAATGTGGTGGTTACCGAATAAGGAATATATTGTGAAACATTTATGCAACAAAACAATATAGCATACATAAATAAAATTTAGCAATTTAATTGTTTACCTTGTTTTTCCTCCAACATAAGAAAAATTATACTCCAACCACGAACAAAAAGTGGGATATCTCTAAGCAACCAAGTGTTCAAAATTATTTTGCGTTGCATCATTGAAATCTAATTTTGATTCACAAAGCAGAACTTCCCACGTCTTCTCCCCAGGAGCAACATTCCTTCCGACGATTTTGTTCAGTACCTGTAATGCTTCTCCAACGAGTCCCTGTTCACACATCCCAGCTATCATTGCATCTAAAGTTGACGAGTGAGGAACAAAATCTTTCACAAACATCTCCTCGAATAACCCACAAGCTTCAACCAACTCACCTTTACCAATCAACCCATCAATCAAAATCCTATAGGTATGAACGTTCCCTTCAACACCCTTCAAACCCATCATTCTCAAAACCTCTTTCCCTCTCTTTAATTCCCCATATTTACATACCGCTCCAATAAGTGTATTATACGTTACCACATCAGGCTTACAGTCCAACTTTTCCATATACTCAACCATCTTAAAACCCTCTTCGATTTTATTCTGTTTACATAAACCATGAATGTAAACATTATAAGTATAAACATTAGGCTCCACACCTAACAAAAGCATTTCATCGAACAACTCCTCGGCTTTCTCAAAATCCCTTATACTAATAACCCCTACTAAAACCCTAGTATAACAAACAACGTCAGGCTTCATACCATCACTCTTCATTCGATACAACATATCTAAACCCTCTTTCCCATTCCCACTTTTAACCAAAACCCTGATCAAATCACTATAATTCTCTCCATTTAAAACAAACCCCACTTTCCAAAACTCTTCCAAGAACCCCATAACCTCATCAAAATTTCCCCTTTCACAAATCTCCATGAAAATTTTAGAATACATTTCATAATCAGGTTCATACCCATACTCAGCCAACATCATATGTAATAACTCAATTGCATAGCCAAATTTCTTAATTCTACACAAAGCAGTAATCAATATACGAAAACTGGATTCTTCTAATCGAATATTCATGAATTCAGTGCTTTTCAATAAGACTTGATCCACCATTAAAAGACCTTGTTTTGATTTACAGTCAAAAAAGTGAGGCGCCAAGGAAACAACTGTTTCCTGTCTCTATATGAAGAACTGGTGTCTTCAAATTTCAGACAGCAACAAGGATTTTAAGCCATCTTTAAATCAAGAACTATATAGAATGCAATGGAGTGAAACTCAATCCTTGATTTACAGATTTAACAAAATCAAAACATTTTCTTACAAATTATTGAGCAGAGAGTAAAAAACACCATAAATGATAGTTATGGTGTAGAATATAAATGAAAACCTAGGATTAGAATCCCTCTGTGAACTGAAGATATCAGTTAGTTGAACAGTGAAGATATATGCTTCACAGTTGGCCAAAGACCTACATTCAGCTTTCTGCAAAATTCCTGCTATACCCTGCTAGAGACCTTTGCAGACCTGCTAGAGATCTTCTTCTGTCAAAAAAATTTGATGAAGGCCGAACAAGTGCTTCCTAAACATCAAAATCCAAATCAAGTCATCAACCCAAAACTTCATATGCTAAATGCCGTTGAACATAATGATTCAATTCAGCCTACATACACCATGTTACATGGAGAATCAGAATAGGGGCTAATGTCTTAAACTACACTAAAGATGTTACCATCAACAGGTAAGAATACATAAGAACACCTATTTATAGCCTAAGTAAGTTAGTGATGGCAGATAAGAATTTAAAGGGAAGAGAGATACATTTGCCCTTCATTGAATTATGCTGCAGGCTATAAGAAGCAAAAACATTCACATGGTCAAGATAAAACTCAGCCAGTGATACAACTAAATTAGCTTTGCTGTTGACAAGTGTTGCTTTGCTACTAACATGTACAGCAGCGGATCTAACAATTAAGTAGAATGCTACCACTTATCGCACTAGCTTAAGAGAAATTTACAAGTCCTGGGCAAGACTAAAAAATACTTCAGCAATCCAAAGAGCAGTCACTAAATAAAATAAGAAAGATGAAATGAACAATATCGGGGTAAATTGTGCATGCAACACTTCATTGCTTTAAGCCTTTTAACATAGTTTTATAATAATACATTAATTTTCAATTCACATTAAATCTTTCTGTAAATCACTACACCTGAATAACCAATTAGGCACAACAATTTCTAAAACACATTCTGCATCTTACAAGTAACACGAATAAAGGAAAATGGCCTACTATAACAAAAGGGAAAAGATATAAGTACAAAAATTAAGTCGTAACCTGAATAAGTTTACCTGTCAATTAATTAGAATGCAATATGAAGCTGAAACTAAATTCTTTATCTCCAACAAATGCTCATCATTTGAAATGTGGAGAGTAAGACAAAGATTGGTCAATAGTTCTTCCTGCTCCCAACTTAAGGGTCCAGAGGCATATAAGGCTTCCTGGGGCACCAATAAGCATGCAGTTCTAACCTAGGAATCTCTGCTGACAATTCCCCTTTCGTAGGATGGGAATATTCTTTCTCAGATTTTCAACCACAAAAGGATTCAGCATCACTAAAAGAACCATCAGAATCTTTACTAGGGCTGGTTAAAGAACGAAATGGCAATCTTGAGGGACTGTCGCCATAACAACACCAACAGAGGAGCAATCACTATCTCCATTTTGCTGTGTTCTAACCCTGTTTCAGAGAAATTCCCAATATGTCCATTTTGCTGTGTTCTCCCCACATTCATTTCAGAAAACCAAGATCTGTTTGTAAAGAAAGCATGCATGTGTTTTTCACCCAACAAATTTTGTGGGAAAGCAGCAGCAACTACCTTTCCAGAAATGAAGGACGTTCTGAAAGACTGAAACCACTCATTGAAGACTCAACAAAATGGGGACTGGCATCACTGCACTGCACAATACCTAGTAGCATAATAATTTCAAATAGATTTATACATCAAAATGCCACAAAAATCATTTTATTACTGCGATAAGTAATTGATAAAGGATGAACAAGTGGTTTTAATTAACTATTCCTTGGAAAAAAATCATATGTGACATAAACATCAAAATCCAAATCAAGTAATAAACCCAAAACGTAATATACTAAATGCCACTGAACATAATGATTCAACTCAGCCTACATACACCATGTTACATGGAGAATAGGAATAGGGCCGCATGTCTTAAACTACACTTCAGATATTACTATCAACAGGTAAGAATACATAAGAAGACCTACTTATAGCCTAAGTAAGCTAGTGATGACAGATAAGAATTTAAAGGTAAGAGAGATACATTTATCCTTCATTGAATTATGCTGCAGGCTATGAGAAGCAAAAACATTCACATCGGCAAGATAAAACTCAGCGAGTGATACAACTAAATCAGCTTTGCTATTGACAATTAACCTGATCCTACTTGGATAAAAAGGAAACTACCAATAAATAAGAAACTAGTGGCTCTAGAATTCAAAAATCTCCTAGCTGTATGCAGAGTAAATTATTCCCTCTCGTCCATACTTCCAAATATGTTTCTGGTACAGCACCATCATAAAGTGGTACTTACTCGGAGCATGTAAAAAAGTGGGAAGAATAACTTACTGTATCACTGCCCGAAGTGATGAAAAAAAGCCAGGCAATATACTGATTGCTGTCAGAAAAGTGAAAAGTACTACTAATCATAAGGGAAAATAAAAAAATAAAGACGTAAATAATGCAAAAACAAGTAGAGATTTGAAAAAAAAGCCTCCCAAAACGTTTTTTTAAGCATTGCTCCCAAGCATCCAACCAAGCAAACCTTCTAGAATTCCTGTGCTTCCTTCAAAACGGCACAGGAAATATCACAAAGTTAAGCTTGAATACAAGAAAACAACAGAAGTTAATACCAATAGCGCGCGAGGCTAACTATTTGTGGCGAATTGGTTGCAGATTGTGCCTACTGCCTACAGAGGTGACAAACCCAACCAACACCTTTAGACCTTTGGAAGCAAGCCTCCAACTTTGGCCCTGGAAAATGCAGAGGAAGCATCATAGTCTCCACAAAATACAAAAATTTGAAGCTGCCAGGTATGGAAGTAACCAAAATGAAAACAGCCAAAGGAAGCACGGTCATTATTATAACTAAGTAACATGGAAAAACTGCTGCTTATGAGAGGAACTTCAGAAATTCAAGTAACATCGACCCCTCTATTTCTAGAATAAAGGCAAAAGAGACATAGTCTACAAGTAAAAATGAAAATAAAATAAAATAAAACAAGACATAATCTACAAGTAAAAATGAAAATAAAAAATCAATCGCACTAGCCATGAGTACAAGATTACAATTGGAGATCGTAAATCATCTTCACCAAACATAAGATAAACAGATCTTGTATTACTGTTTCTTACAAACAAAAAGTATTTAACATGTACAGCAGCGGCTAATATAAGATTGGCATCTAACAATCAAGTGAAATGCTACCACTTAGAACATTTGCTTTAGAGGAATTTACAATACCCCGAGTAAGACTAAAATATTCCGCAATCCAGCCATTAAATAAATTAATAAAGATGAATGGAACAATATCGCCATATAGGGATGAATTGGGCATGCAACACTTCATTGCTTTAACATAGTTTTTATAATACATTAATTCTTTCTGTAAATCACTACAACTGAATAATCGATAGGAGCAATAAATTCTAAAACACATTCTGCATCTTACAATTAAGTAATAAAAGGGAAAAGATAGAAGTAGAAAAAGAAAGTCGTAACCTGAATATGTTTACCTGTCAACTAATTCGAACGCAAGATTAAGCTGAAACTAAATTCTTTATCTCCATTAAATGCTCATCATTAGAAATGTTGAGAGTAAGACGAAGATTGGTCACTAGTTCTTCCTGCTCCCAACTTAAAGGTCCAGAGGCATATAAGGCCTCCATGGTGCAACGATAAGCGTGCAGTTCTAACCTATGAATCTCTGCTGCCAATTCCTCTTTTGAAGGATGGGAATCTTCTTTCTCATATTCCCAACCGCAAAAGGATTCAGCATCACTAAAAGAACTATCAGAACCTTTAGTACGGCTGGTTAAAGAATGAAATGGCGAAATAGAGGGACTATCGCCAGTACTACCACAACTAGCAACAGAGGAGCAATCACTATCGTCGGCATCATTATGTTCTAACCCTGTTTCAGAGAAATTCTCAATATCTCCATTTTGCTGTGTTCTCCCCATATTCATTTCAGAAAATCTAGATCTGTTTGTAAAGGAAGCATGCATGTGATTTTCACCCAACAAATTTCGTGGAAAAGCAGCAGCAACTACCTTTTCCTGAAATGAAGGACGTTCAGAAACCACTCGTTGACGCCTACCATCTCTATCAACTGCTCTGGATTTCCGACCAGCTTCAGTGTTTCCTTCAACCTGAGATGTGGCATATGGTGACTCTCTCTTCAAAGCTCCTGATGAAATCACATTGGACTCCTGACAGCCTACCAGATTGTTATCTCCTACACATCGCTTCACCTTTCGAACTGTCGCTGGAATTTGGCAGCTAGTTTGATATAACTTCGCAGTTGAAACATTATTAGGCTTTCCATCTTCTGTAATTACAGAACCCTGCAACCAAAAATGGAACAACTTATTAGTGAATACCAATTCGAAGGAATCTACTCCCAAGCTAATAATTAAAATAGAGGGACTGCAAACACAAATCAGTGAAAAAAACATGTTGGGCCGACTATATAACATGGAAACAAAATAACAACGAAGACGTACATTTCCAACAATAACCCATCTATCATGCTGCCAGGATTGCCGCACTCGAAGAAAAGATTTCTGAACTATCAGTTCCTGAGAGGACTCAAGAAGTCTGACCAAAAAGTAATCTCCATTCATAACCTTCAAAACTGTAGCAATCTTCCAAGATATATTGTCCAATACCTCTACAAGATCACCAGGAAGCCAATCCACTGAATCTCCCACAAATGGAGGGCAAGGCCTAATATGCTTCCTAGACACTCTTCCCGTTAATGGACTGCCAGTGCTTCCTGGAGACCAATCATACTTAACATCATAATTATGGCCATTTCCCCAAAGTATTTCAGCCCAACGCCAGGCGCCTGAGGGAACTTCCTCTTTACTTAGTACTTCAACCTTGCTACCTTTCTTGAATCTCATGATGACTGCAACTTCAAAAAACCTGATCCAAATTCGCAAAACCTGCAAGGAACCGCCAAAAAAAAGAACTTACATTAGTAATCAAATAAAAGGACAATACATTGGAAGAAAGAGGAAATGGAAAGAAGATAAACAGTAAATATCAATTTCCAAAGGAACATTCACCAAGACAAGATAAACATAAACCTTCGAAATCGCAGAATCAATTTTTTTTGGCAGTGGTCACAATGATTTTGGAGTAAAAGCTAAATCCGCTGGATAAATAAAAGAAACAAACCCTAATTATAAGCGATCTCAACAAACATACACCTAAAAAAAATCCATACAATAAAAAATAGTAATTTGAAAAAGAACTTTCTGCACACAACAGGACAATAATACACTTAATCTTTTTACTCTTGACCCTAAAATCAATACAAGTAAATCCTACACTAATCAAATAAAATCCTTTTCCTCTAACCATAAATCAATGATACATAACCTTAATCAACAGCAAATTATACTACACATAAGTACAATAAAAATCCCTCTATAAACACAGAAATAAAATAAAAATCCCTCTATAAACACAGAAATAAAATAAAAATCCCTCTATAACACAGAAATAAAATAAAAATATACAATCAGCAGATGTAACAAACTCTATAATACCAACTTCAATTAACAAGATTCAAAACTAAAAAAAAAAACTTCAACAAATTCCTGAATTATAATCTAAACAATAATAACAATTGAGCAGAAAATAAAATAAAATAATACAACCTAAAATTAATCACAAAAAAAATAAAAAAATCTCACCAACCTTCGCTGAGTTTCTGCTTCCGTAAACAAAATTTCTGCAGTTATTTTCAAGTTCGATCTCAGGGAGAATTTCTTTGTTTTCTGAGCAAAGTAAATATGAGAAAAAAAAACAAGAATATTAAGAAGAAACAAAAAAAACAGTGGTTTTTTTTAACTTTTTTAGGTCAGACAGAAAACAAGACAAGAGAGAGAGGAGAGGAGGAGGGTTTTGTGAGAAGTGAAAAGAAAAAGAAAATCGGGGTCCGTTCTTTCGGTTTTTGTTTTGTCTAATAAAACAAACAACGAATATATACGGTACACTCTCCCAAAGATAGCTTCACAACGTGGATTAACTAATCCTATCATCACATCTTTCTTTCCATCTCTAACATACGCCTTACAGTGTTCTATAGCCCTTCTTTGTTTTCTTGGGTAAGACCGTATGTGACTGATCGGAAAATTCCGCATCCATTGCTCAGTTACGCAGACCAGAATTTTCAGATACGCCAATCGGTTGCATAACCGGGCAATAAAAGTTTGAGGTTTATTAAAAAAATGCATATCCATCTGTCTCTCTCAATATATTTTGCAAACATGATACTTTTTTATATGTAGTTCCATACCGTTCCAAACGTTTGCCTTGTTTTGCTAAGGGTATAATGGCTACAATAGCCAATGATTATAGACCTATCTTTTGAGACCGCACTTCGCTTCAACAATGTGTTACATGCACGCACTGATCTTGTTCTTGTCAAGGGGGCAACATCCAAACATGTGGTTTATATAAGCGTCCCTAACCTGCAATATGATTAGCTTCATTTTCTGGTCATTCCCAATTCACAATTGGCGTATGCAAACATCGTATAAATTGATAGGAAGTACGAACATTCAATAAATTGACAACAACTACCTCATCAAGTGTGGTAATAACCATCTTCTATCTCGCCTGCCGAATCAAATATATGAGTTATCAAAATATCGTTTCTCTGAATTAGATGATACAAAAAACAAAATGATGGACCGCGATACGGCTGCCTACATATGTAGGGTAGGAGTATTTTCTTATTGGTGGATACTCGAGATAACCCATATGCCATGCCGAGTGAAAAAAAAAAACTATACTGGATATGCACAACCTCATATGTAATAGTTTATCTAAGTTCAATGCATCGAATTAAATACACGACATCGGTTACACGAGCTCTCTGTTTTTTCTAAATTATTTTTAACGGCAGGAAACTGCCGATCTATTACATTTCTTAATCAGTGTATTTGTTAAAAAAATTTATTCAAGATGAATGGGCAGAAAAGAGGAAAGTGGAGAGCTGAGCTCGAAAAGACTATGAGAATAAAAGAAATAGCTAGACAAATACACATTAGACTTGGTGAAAAGAATACATCTTATTTCCACTAATTTGCAAGTATGAGAAGAAGAAGATCAAATATAATTTCAGTAAGCTTTTATAGAATAGGAGATTTGGAAGGCAATTAAAGATCTTGGGCAAGAACAATCACCTAGAATTGATGGTTTTCTAATAATGTTCTTCAAGAAATGTTGCGGATTCATCAAGGATGATTTTGTTAAATGCTTTGAAGAATTCCTCCATCACGAATCGTTTCATGCATAGTTGAATAATACCCTAATAATGGAGCAGATTGAAACCGTTAAAGACTACAGGCACATACAAAAATTTGTCTAAAGGTAATCTCACGATTTCAATCTGTATTTCTTAAAGGGAAACAAATCTCAGATTGTGCATCGATTTCCAATGAATTAACTGACCGTCAACACAAGGAAAATATCCTATGAATTGTTAAAAAAACTTGATATGGAAACTTTCGACAAGCTTAATTGGAGATACCTTGATTCAATTATGGAAGCAATGGGTTTTTATTGGAAATTGAGATTATAGTTTTATCAGTCTCTTACTTAATTATGATTAATGGATAGACATTTTTTTCCTTCAACAAAGATGAGAAAAACATTTGCAAATATTTAACATATGCTCTCTTTTGGGTTATTTGGCAAGAGAGGAATAATACAACAATAAGTGAAGAAGGAAGACTTAGTTTTGAAGATTAAAGATGTTCAACCCAAAGATAAACCTTCATTTGAATCGTGTGTATTCAATTGGTTGAGATGAATTTTTTGTTTGGAAACCAAACCACCGTAGGGTTGTTATATTTCAATTTTTATTTTTATTTTGTTTTCCTTTGTATTGTTTTTACTCTATATTGCTATGGCTGAAATCCCTTCTTTCTTGTTTATAGTCTTCTCTTTTTAGGTCGTGTTTGATATGAAAAAAAAAAAAAAACAATTCCATAAAAATAATATCTCAAGGGAAAATAGGAATTTCAATGGAATTTTATGGAATTAAGTTAAAACAACACTTTACGTCACGGATTTTTAAAAATGGACTCACAATTCCATGAAAATAGATTTATAATTAAAAACATATAATTTTTATTAAAAAATGGTTAATTCGGTGGAATTATGTGCAATAAAATACAACCTTAATGAAATTCTATCTTCAAAAAAAAATAATCGTGTTTATCATTAATGGACAAGAGTTTAAATTCCAATTTTTCATGTCCCAATTGCTGCCTTATTTCCAATCTAATCCGTTGGGGGGTGGAGGAGGTTGCGAGAGTTCCACATACATATCTATATAAATCGACATATGACTTGTTATTTCCCTTCAAAGATAGAAAGAAAGGATAAGGAACTTCACAGTGCCAACAACCCTTTCTTCAAAGTCTCAAACAAACTTCATTTTTTGGGAAAGGGATATCATATCATATCATATCATATCATTATTAGCACGTTTTTTTATTGTAGTCACAAAAATCACATAGATATATTCTCATTGGTCAAGCAACCAATCATTTTGGAACACTGTCATATTCTATTATTCTCTTCAAGGTTTTGTGCATAAAAAATATCTCAACTTACAAGTGGTTTCTTGAGGAGGTTAGCCATGGTCAAAGCCGTGCAACCCAAGGAGTAAGTTGAATGGCAATTAGATATGTCAAAGTACCAGCAGTAGAATTAGAAATGTCCAGATTATGGAATAAAAATGATTTATAAACCAATAAAAACAAACAAAACAAAAACCGACTCATATAATAAAATTATCCCCTATTAATTTTAAAAAACAGGACAGAACCCGCCAATTAAATATGTAAATGTTAATTAAATATGTAAATGTCAGTTTTGGTTTCGTTTCTTTTTACCGGTCTGCATAGAATTGTTGTTTGGCAAAACGTATAAACAAAATTTCTCAACCACCAATCACTTTTCAACCAATGACATTTCAAGTTGTCGATCTGCCAACTGTTTAGACTCCAAATATTAAAGCTTTCGCTTTGTTGTTTTTATTGGTCGGAGCATCGTGAGATACGACTTGCTGTTTGTTATTTTGGACCAGCAGCCTATCATTTCATTTTGGGGTGCTACCCGATCCCTGTAAATTTTACTTGCTGTTTTTTATTTTGTTCCTCTATATTCTCTTGTAGGTTTTGTGCATGAAAATATCTCACCTTGCAGGTGGTTTCTTGCGGTGAGCTCAGAGAAATCTCCTATTCTCACGGCAGAAGATATCGGACGTCTTCCAAAAAGGGCTTACGGGCTTGGGCTATAAAATCTGATACCAGTGATTACGCATTGAGTTTCTGATAGTAGATCTATAATCAAAAACGTTTTTATGGTTGTTCCAGAAAAAATGAAACAAAAGATACAGGCTAAGGTTTTTTTTATATATATTTTTTTTCTATTCCCCAGTTTCATATATTTTAAAATTACCTATTAAACTATTTTTATGTGACAGTAGTTCAGGGTTCAACAAAAATTTATAACTTGAAAATGTTAATATGTTGTTTTCGAAATTTTAGCCTCTTGTTTCTTTTTTATGTTTGTTGGGTGTTGATTTTGGTGTTGACCAGATATAATTGTTTTGATGATTGAAAATGTTAATTTGATGTTTTTGAAATTTCTTTTCTTGTTATGTGAGGTGCATGTTGGGTGTTGATCTTGGTTTTGACCAATGATAACACGATTTAATAAATGTTTTGCTTTTCTTTTCATGTATATTATGGGTGGATAATTTAATAAATGTTTTGTTTTTCTTTTCATGTATATTATGGGTGGATCTGGGTTTGTTACAACTGCAATGTTTAAATCCTAATTATGTTATCTTGATGTATTCAAAATTCTATTCATGTTTTTTAGTTTAGGATGGTTGAATGAGGCTAATAATTATATGACTAAATGTTTTTCTTTTATCCTCTTCTGACTTTCTAGCCTAGGTCGGCACCGCTTCAGTTTTTTTAAATGGGAGTCTTCCCTATTTACTGACTTGGGCTGAGTGAATTCTTTTTATTTATCCTTGTCTGATCTTAGTCCTTGAATAACTAGGTATGTAAATTTATTTTGTCTTGCCTGCATTTTCTTTGATAGTTAAGTTTGAACAGAAGAATATGGTCGACTCATCTATGCCTCTATCTAACTCAGATTTACACCTCTGCTCCGCTGACTCTTCAAAAACCCAAAGGCTTGTTACTTTCGACCCTTTTTTCCTTCTTAAAAGTTCTTTTTCGTACCCTAATTATAAAGTCTTGTTTCTTTTTTAATTTTCAACCGAGTTTTTTGAATACATTCATTTGGAGATCGCTAGTCTGGAGTCAAAGGAAAACACTTTTTCGGGCGCCGGCTGAGTAGTAGTTTGGCTATACATAAGCCAGTTTCTTCCACTTTATCTCTTGAAAAAATTTAATTCTTTAACCTTTATTATTATTTCTCTGATGACTTCATTTCAAATTCATTAGTGTGTAGTATAATTTGAACTTAATATACTTTTAGACTTCATCTCTCTCATCAGGTTCCCTGCAATCTGTTTTTGGCTATAGTTATTTTAGTATTGCCTCTATATATATTTGTTACTATAGTTAGTAGCAACTAGTGCCTGCTTTTATTTTATCCTTTTAAAATTGCTAATAGTTGTTAACTCTTAGGTCTTTTAATCTTGTTTTCTTGTACAGTTGTTCCCCAACTTTTCTTTCAGCGTTCTTTTCTTGTACCTTGCTTGATCTTTATATTTAATCTTACTGTTTTCTTAGTTAGTTATTATAATAATGTCAGTATTTAATTCAATGTACATGTGTAGTTCTTTTTTTCATGGAAAAATGGCAGCTCATGTGAAACAACATGATGTTGAAATCATAATTGATTATGTACTGTCTTGGTCCGGTTTTACAAATCGTGACTTATCTTTTTGTATTTCTTCGTAGATACATTTCTCATCTTATAAATCCTTGACTGCAGAAAAGGATAATCCGCCAGTCTCAATCGTCAAGAGGATGAATTGCATATCGTGTACAAGCCATCGTGACACTTCTATTAGTCCTGATATTAATAGAAGGGATCGGGATCATACATTGATAGTTTTATCACAAGTTAAGACGCTTAACTTCCACAACTTGCTTGTGGTGACATACATACTGCCAACATTAGAAGACAACTCATTGGGTACCGATGGAAAACAAAGAATTTCTATGAATCTGAAGAATTATGAATGTAATTTTATCTTTTTATATAGTTTTAATTTTGCTTTAGTTTTCTGGATATACTACGTTGTACTCTTTTTCCTTAGTCAAGGTTTTACCACCATGGGTTTTCCTTGTCAAGGTTTTAACGAGGCAACAAATGTATGTCCAACTTTTTCCCAAATCTTTACGTTTGCATCATTTGTATTCCCTTTGAAGTTGGTGATTTGGGCGCTCATTGGAGGAACATCCTTGTCTAGGGCAACCGCTAATGAGATAGTTCAAATCATCTAACTGATTCTTTAATATAAGACTAATTCACCAAAAAAAAAGTTATCTATAGACCCATAATTATTAGAAATTATAAAAAAAGATGAACAAGATACAAGCATCCTTAATATGGATTACACGTATAACAAATAAATCTCAAATTTTTTCTCTCCTCAGTAAAGAAGAAGCATAACTCGTTATGCAACCACTTTTCGAAGATTCATTTAGGGGTATAATTGTCAAGCAAACTAAAATATAACATATTTAAAAAACTGTACCTTGGAATTTTACAAATTTAATCTCGTTGAATTTTTTTAAAGAGATCTACACAACAAGTACAAACAACAGTGTCAAATTTAAATTTTATAATGCAAAATCTCTTAATTACAATTTATTTTCAAAACATATCTTCATGAACTCTCAAAGTTGATGTAAACCAGAATGAAGATAAATGAACTGAAACTCGTTAGTACAGCAGTAAATCGTGAATCTTTCATTTTATCGGAATATATGAATTGAATACACTTGAATAAACCGAAGCAAAAACTAACCAATTCAAATCTAAAATTAAAAAGAAAAAAGAAACCAAAATACCAACATAAAAATAAAACAAGAAAGAAACGAAAATTAGGTTTGAGGAAGTCGAAATTCCTCTTCAGGTTGTATTTGCTTGAAAAGATCAAAAAAAATCTCCAGGTTGCTGTTTGTCATCTAAGTTGAAATCAAATTTGAGGTTGTATGAGATTGTATTGGGTTGTAGTGAAGGTTGATGAGGTTGTAGTTGTTCATCTGAGTCGAAATCAGATTTGAGATTTATCGTGATATTTTTAATTTTTATTTTTATTTTGATTGTTTGGGTTGTGATTGTGACTGCTTTGGTTGTTTTGCTGGTTGTAGCAGAGGAACTAAGATAATTTTGGGTTGTTCTCTCCATTAAGGGTGGAAACTGTAGACCCCTGGACCGAAAGCTGAAGTTTTACGACTGGCTCTGATACCATGTTAGAATTGTAAATTGTGTTGAGTTTTGTTAATGATTATTGCATGACATGACTTATTGCATTGTTATTTATAGCATTAGGACTAACATGAAAAGAGACAACCAGGTGAACAAGCACCCTAATAGAACTAATCGGCTAGACTAACTTAATATTAGAATTATAATAGATAGGAACACGTCAGATGGCTTATTTGTGTGTTCTAATAGTCAAGTATGTGGAAAAACAACGTGAATTTTTAGTTTTTAAATATGTAAATTACCATAAAAATCCATATTTAGGAAACCGAGTCTAGCCACCATTATAACCTAATATATTTCGGCAAGTTTTGTACCTTCAAACAAGTTCTTCGATTGTATGTACTTTTTTTCATTTTTCGCATATATCTTCCAATGTTTTTTACTTTGACAATTTTCCAGATTTGACATACCAACGTCTATGGTTCAAAATTTCATGCTCTAATAGTTCAAAGATATTTTATTGTAAGGAAATACCTTAATCATTATCAACACTTTAAATTTAAACTCTCAACTTTCCTCTGGCGCATAGATAACACCACCAACAGAATTAGAATAATTTTGACAACCTAAATTCTATTTAGTTTCCTTTTGTCAAAAAAGAATGGCAACTCAATGGCCAGTCACTCAACAAATTTAAACTCTCAACTCTCCTCTTTGTATTACTCCGCACTTACTGAGAAATAAATTTAAAATTGCTCTCCTATGAATCTTTTGGAAAATATAACTTGGTATAGGATGTGACTGTCATAATTTAGTAGATAAATATTAAAAATTCTATAAATAATTTCAATAATTGATGGCTATATATACAGTTTATTGGTTAATTACATTCACAATTCAGATCGAACCACGACGACCCCTAAAAAATCCTCAGAATTTCTCATGGGTTTCCCCAAGGTGGGGTGTAGTAGATTGTATGTGAGAGATGAGAGTCTTGTTATGTAAGTGTGTGGTTAACACGCGAGTGTGTTGGTTGGAGATGAGTGTTGTATGAGTATATATACTTGTGTAAGAACTCATATGTATAAGGAACCTTTCTTCAATACAATTCACGGCTTCAGAAATGTAAATATCCAACCTTTCACTATGGTATCAGACTGAGAGATGAACATCTCTCAGGTTTCGATCCTTAGACCTAAAGTTCTTCACCACTACCACCATTATTTCTTCATGTTCTTCATCATCACCGTTAATTCATCACTTCCGCTGCTGCTACGTTTCATAAATCTTGTTCATTAAATAATTTGGTTGGAGATTCTTCAGGATTAATCGTCTCAGATCTGGATTTTTATTAAGGTTCTTTATCAAATTGCACCAAGTTTTTTTTTCTCTGATCTGCTTCTGCTAATGCTACTCTCAATTGCTTTTTGCTACTGTTACTACTCTACTGGTAATTTCTTTTTTCATTTTTCAATTTAAAATTTTGATTCCAATTGCGTTTTTCAGTTTCGTTTTCTTTTTTCAATTTTAATTTCATACATGACATGTAAGACTGGTTTCAATCACACCAGGTCTGTTCATCCAATCATGTAAGTCTGGTTTCAATCACACCAGCTACATTTATCAATTCATGTAAGACTGGTTTCAATTACACCAGCTTTGATCTTCACCTTCTCCACCAGCAGGTTTTTCATTCTTCTTCAATTCTTTTTCATTTTCAATCAATTTCTATTTCCTTTTCAGTTCAATCGTTTTTCGATTTCCTTCCAATCAGTTTTTACTTCGACCTTTTAATCCTAATTTCATGATTTGTGTCATTTTTTTTTCTCCAGATTTCTCTCCATTTAAAACCAATCTCGACTTCAAATCTATTTTGATTTTAGATCGGCTTTTAATTTGGCTTCTCATTTCAATTTCTACAACACATCTTCCACTCTTCTATCGATTTTTTACAAGTCCTTCTAATTCATGTGGTTGAAGAGTTGGCTACTCGTGCAAAATCATTTTCTTGTTCTTATTCGTATGGCTACTTGTAATACCCCGATTCGGAATATAAGTAATGGTTTGTCGTTTCCTAACACCGAGGTCTTTTCAGCACAGTTGGCTCCAGAGTTGGCAAAAAACTCTGCAGTTAAGCTTGCTCAGGCGGGAGTAATTCAGGGATGGGTTACCTCCTGGGAAGCTACTTCTGGATAACTGCAGCGGTGCCCGTTGAAAACCCCACACTGCCAGATAACCGCAGTGGCTAAGTGGGGACAATATCGGTGGAAGATCGGGTCATTAAAAATGGTATCAGAGCCGACGAAGGGTCACCTGCCGAGGGTGAGAGAGTAGTACGCTGGATGGGGTGTGCCAGGTACTGGTCTCATGAATGGCAGGGAATGTCGGAGATCTGAGCTTAAATATATTCCGGAGCCGAGGACGGCTCCAATTTAAGGTGGTGGTATTGTAATACCCCGATTCGGAAGGTAGGGTTCGTCGTATGGAATATAGGTAGTGGTTTGTCCTTTCCTAACACTGAGGCCTTTTCAGCACGGTTGGCTCCATAGTTGACAAAAATCTTTGCAGTTAAGCATGCTCGGGTAGGAGTAATTCAGGGATGGGTGACCTCCTGGGAAGATGTTGCTGGATAACCGCAGCGGTGCCCGGTGAAAACCTCACACTGCCGGATAACCGCAGTGGCTAAGTGGGGACAATATCGGTGAAAGGTCGGGTCGTTACAAAATGGTATCAGAGCCGACGACGGGTCACCTGCCGAGGGTGAGAGAGTACGCTGGACGGGGTGTTCCAGATACTGGTCTCATGAATGGCATGGAATTTTGGAGATTTGGGCTTGTATATTCTGGAGCCAAGGACGGCTCCAATTTAAGGTGGTGGTATTGTAATACCCCGATTCGGAATATAAGTAATGGTTTGTCCTTTTCTAACACCGAAGCCTTTTCAGCACAGTTGGCTCCAGAGTTGACAAAAAGCTCTGCAGTTAAGCGCGCTCGGGCGGGAGTAATCCAGGGATGGGTGAGCTCCTGGGAAGCTGCTGCTAGATAACCGCAGCGGTGCCCGTTGAAAACCCCATATTTCCGGATAACCGCAGTGGCTAAGTGGGGACAGTATCGGTGGAAGGTCGGGTCATTACACTACTGCTAGTTTTCTTGATCTGATTTCGTAATATTTGCAAGCTTGAGTTCTAGTTAATTTTCTTTCTTGATTTTGTATGTGTTCGTGATGCGCATTAAGTAGGTTATATTGGATGTAATTAGTGAGTTTATTCTTCACTTATAAAACTCTGAGTCATGTTCTTCTTTGGCATGATAAGTTGGTACTGATTTCTTCTAAAACTCTTATTGGTTATTGTAGTTGATTGTACAGTGAAGGCGTACGCTGCTATGGATGCTGCTAGTGTGTATAAATAAAATCAAGGCAATTGCTGGTTTCTTTTCTTTGTTGCGAATAAGAGGATTCAGTTCTTGAATTTGTTCTTTGTTTGTATTTTCGGTTCGTGCTGGTGCCCGTATGGCTCTCCATATTTGATCTCTTTGTGTGTGGTTGGGATTGCTGACATATGTTAGTATTGGTCATTTCTTCATGATATATTTTTGCTGCTACATTATCGTGTGTTGCTGCTTTGCTACAAATGGATCTGTTACAATCATTGTTGGTGTTATACTTCAAGCTTCAATGGAGTGTGGATGTTTTATTGTTGCTGCTACGGGAGTGCAGATTGTTATACCAAGTTTCCATTCCTAACAATGAGATCAGCTATGGCTTGTCCATATTGCGTGTGAGAGAGTCGTTTTATGCATCAAGTACTGGTCCAATACATGATTCATTGCAGGTTTGATTTTCTACTGGTGTTATTTTGTTGTTGCCGCTACTTCTACTACATAGTGTATGTGTGAGATGAGAATTTTGTTATGTACACTCCCAAACTGTCTTTTCCAGACACCTTAAGATTAAGGGGGATTAGTAAAGTGTATGTGTGAGAGATGATAGTCTTGTTATATAAACGTGTGGTTAACACGTGATTGTGTCGGTGAGAGATGAGTGTTGTCTAAGTATATATACTCGTATAAGAACTCAAATATATAAGGAACCTTTCTTCAATACAATTCACAGCTTTAGAAATGCAGATATCCAACCTTTCACTAGGGTGTAACACGGCTAGCAAAAAAGTGGTATCCCATTAACAGAAGCAATAACCAACCGCTATTCCTCATCGTGGCGCGAAATGATTCACTCATTTATTCATATTATTTTCCCTCTCTTTACTCTCTCCACTCCACAGCACCACCAGATTTCAAATGCGAAGATTTCTTTCTCTTCTTCTTCTTCTTCGATGAATTCCATAATTTGGTTCAGAAAAGGATTAAGGATCCACGATAATCCATCACTCGAATATGCCCGTAAAGATTCGAAACACCTTTACCCAATTTTCATTTTAGATCCATACTATCTTAAACCAGACCTCTCCGCCTTTTCTTCTGGTTCCAATCGTTCTGGTTTAAATCGGATATAATTCATGCTTGAATCTTTACATGATCTTGATTCCAGTTTACAAAACTTGGGTCTCGTTTACTGGTTCTTAATGGTGATCCTTTTCAGGTTTTGGTCCGGATTTGCAAAGAGGTAGGTCACTTTTCATTTTTTCTTATTTTGGGAGTAATTCAAAAAAATTAGGTTAATCTGATAGTATCGTTTGATTGATTTCATTTGTTAATGCTGTTTTTGCGCTTCAATTGTGCAGTGGGATGTGAAAAGGCTTTGCTTTGAATATGGACATATGGTACAGAACCATATTACCAAACCCTAGATAATCAAATTAAGGTGAAGTACATCGTATGGGTGTTTGTTTATATATGTTTGTTCAATTAGTACTTGTTATTCAGTTTTATGGTTTTTGCAGGATTATGCTTCGGCAGCTGGAATCAAGGTCTACTCTCCGGTCAGTCATACACTATTTAATCCTGCAGATATCATTCAAAAGGTATATGAAACTGTTTCGTCTTAAATTTTCTTGTTTTTTGTAAATCATTTGAGTTGTTTCAAGTTTCGAATGGCATTAATTTTTCGACTAATTCGTGGTTTGAAAAGAATGGGGGCAAGCCACCATTGAGTTATCAGTCATTTCTAAAGCTTGCCGGGGAGCCGTCATTGCCGTTTGCAACTACAGTTTCTTCACTGCCTCTTTTGGGGAATGTTGTATATTACGAGATGTTAGGAATCCCAACAACCAAAGAACTAGGCTATGGAGATGTATTACAGATTTTGACCTTTTACTGTAAAGTTTGATTATGTGTTCTTGATACACTTCAGTCGTCTTAGTCTTAGAATACATTATGCAGGAAGAGTTTTCTCCGTTTAACGGTGGTGAAACAGAAGCACTGAAGAGATTGAAAGAAGTTCTCAAGGATGAGGTACCTGTGATACTGTTTTGTCACTGAGCGAAAGTATTTGTTCTTGCTTCATCTTCATTGAGTTTGTTTGTTAATTGCAGCCATGGGTGTCAAACTTTGAGAAACCAAAGACCGATCCATCTGCATTTTTGAAACCAGCAACAATTCTGTCTTTGTATTTGAAAGTGAGTAGACAATTCAAAATGAATAGTTTGAATGGATCAAAACTTCAAAAGGGATACATTGAGACAAATGGTTCTCTCTCTATATTCTTTCACATCTCTCCACATTCTTACCCATGTTTTTTTCCGTGGCAGTTTGGTTGCCTGTCTTCCAGATATTTCTATCAATGCCTTAAAGATGTGTAAAGAAACACACTTTTCACCACCAATTTCTCTTGTGGGTCAGGTTAGTTTACTAGTTCTCTACTAATCTTTATTTGCAATGATCTAAGCTAAAGTAAATTCTTACCTCTTTTCAGTTGTTATGGCGGGAATTTTTCTATACTGCTGCTTTTGGCACACCAAACTTTGATCTTATGAATGGAAATAGAATATGCAAACAGGTAGATAACTGTATAGATAAGTAATATATGTACACTGCTCGGATAGTTAAACTTAATTATATTTTGGATCTATAAGTTTTTGTCCTGCGTTTTGTGGCTTTGTGGTTTATTCAGTACGGAAACCATGTTAAATGTAGATACCTTGGAATGATGATGATACTTTGTTGGTTGCTTGGAGAGATGCTCAGACTGGATACCCTTGGATTGATGCCATCATGGTCCAGGTTTGGCCTTCGTGCATACTCTTTCAGCGAACCTGTTGTTTGGTGCTATAATTTTAATTGCCACAAACATTAAGAAGGAACGTTTAAAGACGTCATATGTTTGGATATAACAGCTCCGGAAGTGGGGTTGGATTCACCATCTTGCACGGCACTCTGTTGCATGTTTCCTAACTCGCGGAGATCTGGTATGTGAAGTTTATGATACTCGAGCACATTTTCTACTTCCTCTCCTTGATTTGACATCTTACTTCTTGCCATCTAGTTTATTCACTGGGAACGAGGCCACGATGTATTTGAGAGACTCCTAATTGACTCAGATTGGGCCATAAACAATGGGAATTGGATGTGGCTTTCTTGTTCATCATTTTTCACCAGGTCCACTTCATGTCATGCTTTTGATTTAGAACCAGAACTTTCTTAAGTGCTCTTCTTGGTATATATTTGTTGTTACAAAGTGCACAAGGCTTAATTTTGTGCACCCTAACTCTCTCTAATCAGTATAACCGCGTCTACTCTCCAATCTCATTTGGAAAGAAATATGATCCAAAGGGGAACTACATTCGCCATTTTCTTCCTGTACTGAAAGGTATATACCAATCTCCAAGCTAAGCTATCATCATTTTTTCCTAATATCTTCCAATCATGGTAAGATGAAATGTTTGATGCAATTTGGTTGATCACAGATATACCAGCAGAGTATATATATGCGCCATGGACTGCACCTTTAGCTGTCCAAACCAAACCAAACTGTATAATTGGACGAGATTACCCAAGACCTGGTCAGTCGTTAAAAACCATGCACCAAGAATTAAAGCACAAAATCCGTAACGACATCAGAACTCAGCGCGGTCTGGGTTTTTATCAGAAACTTAGCCAGTCAATAGATTGACGACACATTGAGTTAGCATGATTTTTGTTGTAAAATTATGCATTTGAAAGACTCGAATTGTTTTTTACTTGTTTCAGTTGGGGACCATGATTTTGCGAACAAGGAGTGTTAGAGAAAGATGGGTGAAGCTTATGCATTGAACCGCCAATCGAATGGTTTGGTAATTATTGGAGAACATAAAAAGAATTCCAGGAAAAAATCCGAGGAAGAACAAAATTATAAAAACCGAAAGCAAAAGTTGATAACTGACTGGGCTAGCTCTAGCTGACTGACATTGTTCTCTGGAATTTGTACAACTACAACACTTGTTTTGGTTCGTGGATTTGAGGTCGATAATTGTCAGTTGAGACGCTCAACTGCACTTATGTTAGCTCCATGGTCGTTGGTGTATGTAAACTATGTATGATTAATGTTATATTAGCATAGGTGACAAGATGTATCGATTTAGCTGATCTAACCTGGAGAGAATCTGACACAAAATTGCTAAGAATGAAAGTATCAGATTTCACTTGTAATATTTTTCTATACAGTAAAGTAAAGAACATGTTGTAAAATTCAGAAGATTAAAAAGCAAAAAGTTGTTCTTTTACCTGAAATTCAAAACTAAATTTTCTGTAACCAAACCGAGTGATAATTTTTTCTTTACAGTTAAGTAAACAACCATAGACACATCAACTGACTGAACAGGAGTACTATTTTCACATTTAACTTGGCTATCCTAGTCCGGAAATCAGGAACTTCGCTTAGTATGTCACTAGGAGAACACTGAAGTGGAAGATATTAGGATACAACGAGATACCATTCGCCATTTTCTTCCTGTACTGAAAGGTATCTTCCAATCTCGTTGTATACTATTTCACGGTTTACAATGTATAATTTCCATAGGATACAACTAGAGCTAAGAAAAAACCCATATAAGATTAATCAAACACTGAAGTGGTTTGAGATGTATACTATTCTCTGTTCGTCACTAGGAGAACCTTAGTGCCATTTCTTGAAGCAGGACTCGCTTTTGGGAGGCAGTAATGACATGATTGCTTTCAGCGTTCTCGAGTACATCGGCTATTAGGGCAGCTGCATGACCAAGAGGTTCCTCACAAGCCCTCTTCAGCATGAATGCCTGGCCATGGTGTGATACAGTCAATGTGCACGGTTCTTGAAACCAAGGCTCGCCATCCACTTGAACCGGCAAGGGAACACAGATATGGATCTTGATATATTGCCCTTGTGCAAGTCTTTTAGCTCGTGAAAGTCCAACCTGAAGCTTTCCTAGATGCCACATTCCTGATATGCTGACAACCTCTAGCATCTTGTCATGCATGGACTGAGGATCAAAATTATCATCAGTTTCATCCTCGTTTTGCCACAAATCCACACCTCCCATGTAGCTACCAATGTTAGCAACAAGTACACCTTCCACGTCCTCAGGGACCTCTACGTCTACCCCATCCACCTCTACTCGGACTTGCCAAGGGATGTCTTCAAATGTTTTATCCATGATACTCCTTGCACCTTCCCGGGCATAAAGCACTTTGTTCATAAACTGATTATAGAACTTCTCTGGATTCTCTTCCCGCAAATTATGAATATCCAAAGCCACCTTTGCATCACACCCAATACCAAGATAGTTATTCATGAACTTTGGTGATTGAACTTTCCCATGTTGGTTTGTTATTGTTATCTTCCATCGATCAAGAATAGTAACTGCTGCATGCTCTATGTGGTGCAACACCGCGCAAAGTCCTCCTTGCCTCTCCACTACACCCAAACCACCTCCCCAAGACAAAACCCTGGCTAGATCATTCCCTGTCCCTGCCGGAAGAATTGCAACTGGAGGAGGGGATACAAAATTTTGCTTGTCGATAGCATCAAGAACCCAACAGACTGTACCATCCCCTCCACATACTAGAACCCTGAAATGGGGTACCCTTCTAAATAAATAAAGGCCCACTTCTGGTCCTTGTGTGGCGCTCAATTCGAAGACCTGAACAGGATTCAGAAGGATGTTCAAACGTTGCCTGAGTGTATCACCACGTTGGGCCCCACTCTTCTTGTTTATGAAAACAAGAAGTGGTCTTGTATCTGGAGGCAAATCTATCAACTCATATTTCTGTCGTACCCCTAAATCCCGAGACTCGTCTCTCTGACTAAATGGTAGTACTTTTTGGTAATTTGGCTTCAGGTCCACCTTGTTATTCATTTCGTCACCTTCATGAGTTACTTGCAACTCCGTAT
Source organism: Papaver californicum (assembly GCA_023531435.1). Taxonomy (NCBI): domain Eukaryota; kingdom Viridiplantae; phylum Streptophyta; class Magnoliopsida; order Ranunculales; family Papaveraceae; genus Papaver; species Papaver californicum. Next base: position 2,088,117 of record JAJJMC010012549.1, on the reverse strand, counting down.
TACCACTACAGCTTTCACCATTTCCATTTAAACCTTTTGGTGTTTGATCAGTATCAGCAGTACTCTCTAGTGACTGATCGCATGTGCTTGATGTATTTGCTGTACTATCTATAGAGGTTTCACTCCCACGTTTGTGCTTCTTGCGGTGACTCTTGATTCGTACACGCACGGTAGATGCAAGCTCGTTAGCTCCCTGAGTGATTGAACTCAAAAAACCACCCGAGGTGGCACGATTCAATTCCTTAACAAACAGTGGTGATAAGATGAGCCTTTTAAATGGACCCAAATCACAAATATCACCCATTTCATGAGACACATTAGCATGACACTCGAAGTGAACAAGCCGCTGACACCACAAGCAGCACCAGATTGGAGAACCACCAAGAAACGACGCATTACAAGGCTCGTCACAAATACTACAGGAGGAAAGTTCTTCTGGTTGATCAGCAATCTCTGTCCACCGGACAGCCCACTGGTGAATCATGTTTTCATACCCTGTCATCAAAACACACTTACAATCCTTTTGTGCCTTTGAGGAGCAGCTTAGATGTGCGGCTGCACCACATATATTGCAACGGTGAATGAAGCTGTTGGAGGCCATGAGAGGCTGAGAAGGGCTTACGGATTCCAAGCAAACACAACAATTTAGACTCTTTCCACGCGAAAGGGACTCCAAGCTCCATGTGTGAGCAGCTATTGGGACTTTGTGCTTAGCTTTAGGATTTTTCTTAGAAGACGTAGCTATTTGTTTCATCCAGCTAATACTAGTGTTTCTTCTCCATTGGAAGATGGTGTAAACTACTGTACAGATTCCAACTAAAACCACAGCGAAGCACGCAGAGATGAGCATATGATATTCTGTCATCCCAGACCTCCCCCATTTTGAAGGAAGCCACGTTGTAAACATATTTCGATTGCCGTCCATCCCTCAGCAAAGATATTAGAGCATCCTAGATCCTAGAAACACACTAGTTAATAAATGTATCAAGGCAAGTTCCTATAAGATGAAGACAGACACAGTCTAGTCAAATACCAGTCTCTGAATCCATAGTAAGCACTAACAAGAGTAACTCCATAGACTCGATGATAAACGCAAAGAAGCAAAACTATATCAATATCTCAAGATCACTCATTGAGCAAATAACGAAACAGTGATTTTAATCCAACTCACACTAATCACGAATCATCCCTGTCTCTGTCTCCTCCTCCCAAATGAATTTGGTGTTGGATTGATTACCTCCTCCATGTCCCTGCCACTGAACCTTGTTTGTCTGACATGTCTACTACAAACAGTAATACTCTAATATTTGTTATGATCCCTCCGGAAAAACCATGATTAGAGCGAAATGAACAGAGTTAGGGTTAGTTAATGATCGGTGATGAAGAAAGATGGTGGGGATATTGAAGATTGAAGTTGTAATCACAGGAGGAGAAAAAAGGGGTTATTCTGAAACTGGTTTAGGTAAGGTTTTGATTATACTCTTTGTATCAAGGGGAAACAAATTATTCTTATTTCCTCAAGCTTTTGTTGAAAAAGAATGAAAAATGGAGGAAAAGAAAAAGAAAGATTTGATCTGGAAAAAACAACTATTTATCGGTAGTTGCCAAGTTAATCGGTGTAAGAGGAAGTGGCAAAAGTTAAAGAGGCCGCGTGCTTAAGTATGTCGTGTAAGTGGGCTTTATTTGTGTGTTTATAACTTAATGGGCTTCACGGCTGACTTCTCATCGGGACAAATCAAATAGAGACAGACTTCTCGTCGGAACCTGAGCTCAATTTTTAACCAGATTTTGTGTCCTAGCAATGAATGTCGTCGTGTCAATGACTTAGAGCAAAGACAGTAGTTGGTTTATTGGCTAATTTGCCAATTACTAATTCATAGTGGGATGAACAAATCTAAAAAACGAGTTGGTAAATGGGTATATTGGGGGGTTTGCCCATCGAGGTTCAGAGAAAGTCGATCGTCTCACATTGAGATGCTCAACCCATGCTAGACCGAGGATCGGTGCCTAACATGGGTCAAGCGGTTCAATAAGATTCGACCGTGGTCAAATCTCAACTCTCATCCAACGGCTCTCAATCTCCCCTATAAATTCAAACATTTTCAATTCCAAAATCACACCTTCTCCACTCAAAAAATATTCTACTCAAACTCTTCTTCTCAACTTGTGTTCAAAAAAATCAGAAGAAAATGAATCCCAGAGTCCGTGCTCAAAAATATACTCAAGAAGAGGATTTAACTCTTTGTAAAGCATATGTTTTTAGTAGCATATGAAATGTTCCTACTAGCCAACTCATGTCGCATACGTCTTTTTTGCAAAACATTTTCACTATGTTCGTTGCAGAAACGGGGAACCCGAGAAACCGTTATGCTCTTGGGTTGTCGAGTCGTTTTCAAGCAATTAGTCATTCAGTCACGCGATTCCTTGTTCGAGTAAGGGTAATTGATCGAGAAAAATTTAACGGTGTAACTGAAGATGAAGTGATTCAATTAGCTCTAGATGTATGGCAGGAAAATCATGGCAAACCTTTTCTGTACGAAGCTTCCTTCAACATCCTTAGAGATCTTCGCAAATTCGACCATTTTATGTAATGATATAGTTTCCTTTTAATCTTATGTAGTTTGCTCTAAGAAAAGACATTGTTAAAATTTAATTGAATGTGAAATAAAATTAGTAGTTTTTTTATAGATTAATTCTGATTACATAAATACTTAGTTCCTAAATCTCAATTTAAATTACAAATATTGAATAAAACGAAACTACTCATTCTTAAGATAATTAGGTGGATAATAATCGGCTTGGTACTGGCCCCGGTCAAGCAAATCACCAAAGCCTCGGCTTGCTCCTGGTTGAGATCCTTCAGATCCAATAAATTCACAAGGCTGAACTGAAGATGCGCCAAAGTCTATGTGTCTTATGCAATCTTGATTGTGATCTTGTGGACTGGCACGATGAGACCTTGGTTGTGGAGGTTGCACATGATATGGAGATTGATTTTGTGTATCTCGTACTATTTCCTCCTGATGAGAAGGTGTTGCTCCAAAAGGTCCTGCAAGATAGGGACTGAGGCTTGTGGTCTGTGCCAATGCTCGTAAACGTTCGTTGTACATACGCCTAGTCAACTGATCTCTTTACTCCATTTGATTCATATATTCTATACATTGTTCAATAGTTGTCGTTGTGCCTGCATAAGAATTAGTTCGCTCCATACCTTGCGAGACAATTGGAACTATCTCAGGTTGTCCTTGTAGATTATAGGTATCGATCACCCAACTCAATTATGGTAAATCGGACCCAACTGATGAAGAACAAGGCGAAGAAGATCCTCTTGTGTGTGTGTGTGTGTGTGTGTGTGTGTGTGGAGGGGGGGGGGGGGGGGGGGGGTGGCGGATGAGGTAGAAGCTTCTGTCGAAGGATAAACGACTAAAGTTGGAACCGATGTTGCGGGTTGTATCGGTACAGGCAAGCCGAGCTTCGTCTTCCTATTGAGGCAATATCAATCCATAGATGTTCATAACATATACATTAATTACCGGCTTCGCGATTGATTTGTACCATTGGTCGTATGCATCTCCATCACAAAGTGCACAACAACGATCATACCTTCTCCATCCCCGGTCCCTTTGACTTACATATTTCGTTCCCAAGATGGTTGATGGTGGGAGATTTTTAGGAATACATATATGCACCCACCAACTGTCTAGTATATCTCTTCCAAAAAAAAATAGCCACCGATATCTCGGAGCTGACTGTAAAACAACACACGCTGTAATGAATATTGTATGACCTCATTGGCTATATCAGAATTCAAATCCTCAAAATCCTCATAGGGGTTCCAAGTAATATTGTTTCTCCTCCTAAGATCCATTTGTATTCTCCACGTATATATATGATCTCGCTCAGTGGTGTTTTAATTCTTATTTTCACAGTTATTGGCTTCAAACTTTACCATAATTGGAAAAAAGTTTTTATCGAACACTTTTAGTCTTGGTAGACTAATATTGGTATATGTATATCACCACAGCTGAAGTAAACAACGTAAAATTAGTTTAACTTGATATAAATATTTGAAAACTTATATAATCTTGTAAAATTAGTTTATCATATTTACCTCGACGATTCCCCAAACACCTTCGATGCTTGGCCCACCCAATCAGGCGACATCGAGACTGACGTATAACGCAGCCAATATAGCGGACCCCCAATCATAACTGACAACCTTTTCCCAAATCTTGAAACGCCTCTAGCCATCCTACTAAAACACAACTATTTGAGTTGGGGAAAAAAACACACCAATTATCCATAAGATAAAATCCTAACACTTTTTGTAATGTATTCCTGGTCTGGATTGTCTCCTACAAGCTCTTGAATTACTGGATATAATTGCTTTTAAACCGACAACTGGAATCCCCAAAGCTCTTAGATCGGTATGCTTGAGTGTCGTTACTTGAAAATACAAAGGAAGTTCATCTTTATATCGTTCATTTGCCAACCAACCATGTTGGTCAAATGGAACAAGCAGGAAATACAAATCTAACGGTGTTATTCCTGAAAAAATATTAAAATTGTTAATTTCATATATGAATCGTATTTTTCGCATAAAAATTATAAATCAAAATATTTGACGCACCTATTTTGAAGTTATCAAAATGGAACGTGTGTGTAGTATGTCACCAACATTCCAGCATCATCAAAATGAATTTGACTGAATGTCTCTTCGTCTCGATATGGTACAAAGTCCTCCAAGGAAATCTATTCATAATAATTTTAGCACTTTCAGGGAGTTTATCATAAACTGGTTTAATTTCTCCCCAATCACCTCTTGCTTTTTGACCTTTGGCATCTCAGTTTGCTACTAAGGATACATGACCTAGACTCGTGGTTGTTTCTCGTCTAGAAACTACATTTTCTCTTCATCCGAAAATTCTTGTTGAGTCGATAGAGGTTGAGTATGCCTATTTGTGGGTGATTTTCTATTTCTATTTCGACTAATACTTTGAGATTGAGAGTTTTTTTTTAAAAAAAAAATATTTAGAGAAGCGGAATATGAAAAGTTTTTAGAGAAGATTGGTTTTGGTGTGAGTAGAAATGAATGATTTTGAGTTGAATTTACAGGGGATGATGTTATAGCCGTTGGATTAATGTCGTTGGGATATGACTGTTATCAAGGCAACAAGAACCGCTCGGCCGATTCATGTTGCTCCTTTTTGCTCATTCCCCACTGCCCAAACCGAGTTTGCCCATCCACATGACTTGGCTTTTTGACAAATTTACCAATATCCATTGGAATTGCTCTTACACCGTGTTTATTTTGGTCTGATTCCGAGTTTGCCCATCTACATGGCTTGACTTTTTGACAAATTTACCAATGCCCACTAAAATTACTCTTACACCGTGTTTGCTTTGGTCTGATTTGTGATCTGAATCTGACTCGACATCTGATTTGGAGTTATTTGAGTCAAATTCAGATGAATCAGTTGAGTCAAAAAAAAAGAAATCCCATTAGTGTACTGGTGTAAGTAATCCACATGTGTAACATCAACTCATGGATTTTTACATCATATGAGCTCTATAAATACCGAAGCTCAGCTCTTGTAAAAACCAATTTACAAATTAACAAAAGAATTCTAATTTCCCTCCCTGATCTCTACTGGAGTTTTCTTAGATCTCCATTAGAAATTTGCATATGAGGGAACACTTTAAATTTTGCAACAATACATAAAAACTGGTCTACGAGGATCAAAAATGCTTTAAATGGAATTGCCACAAATTGCATGAAGGTAGAGTGTGGTGCAGTAGTAGAGGTTTGGATCTCCCATTTCAAAACTTTATAGGAACTTCAACTTCTCAAAATTCGGCATTCATTGGTACAAGCAGATTAACTGATGATAATCATGATGGCTCGCTGAAAAGATAACGCAGTAATGTCCCGACCACTGCTACGCTTAGGCTGTTACCTAAACAATGCATACCTGTAGACAAGCAAAAAATAATTTAGTCATAATGGGACACTGAAGAGGGAAAGAAAATAATATTTATTTATTTTTTAGGGCAAAACTCCAGTGGGGATCAGGGAGGGAAAGAAGAATTCTTGTGTTAATTG
>JAJJMC010012549.1:2029426-2073188 GCA_023531435.1 Papaver californicum | reverse complement strand
ATCAAATGTAGGCCCTATCTTTGAAAATATGTCATGCGAGGGGGAATAAAAACTCAAACTTACAGATAAACAGGCTCCTATAAAACTGGCAATCTTACTTCATCATAACCACAATTAGGATTTCAGAGTTTGCAAGAATGTAACATTCTGGAATGAGTAGGTTGTTTTCAGCACAGGGTATCAGTACCTGTTGGCCCCAATGTGTCCCATTTTCCATGCTGGGAGCAGTTGTCAACTCAACCTCATTTTTAGCTGGATTCTCCTTGTTTCCCTGAAACCAAATCAAAAGAAAATTTCAAGTCCCTGCATTCTGTCTCAAAGCACAATGTAGTATTAGCTTATTATCATGAAGGATGTTCAATAAACACGTACTCTGAAATGAACATCAAACCATCCAGCAAACCCGCACAGCCTTGTCCTATCTTCAGTGATCAACGATGAAAAGCTTGCCTGTACACTACGAATCTCACTTACTGTTGCCGTCAAACAGTCCATCTCTTTGATGATACAAGGCTTTCCAATGACTTGATGAGGATGAAGGTTGTTCCATATTGATGTCTACAAAATTAATTTTATAGGATGTAGGTGAAGATAGTGGAGGATCAAACAATGTTCACATTAACAAGTACCATTCTCTAAACAGTAAAGTGATATAAATAAGTAAAGCATCTATTGAGATAAGCAGTTAATGATCCCTTGTCAACCTAACAGAGAGATGAAATCAATATACGGTTCATTTAGCACTATTCAGGAGTTTCAAGCATAGCAATGACATCAAGCACCAGCACGCACCTGCAAGTAGTATTTCTTCTGCTCCGCACCAAAAGAGTTTGTCAAAACACCCATATCAACACCATAATAAGTTTTAGTCTCCTTCAGAAAATTGGACCAATCACCCATACAGGCTTCAAAATCGCTCATTTTCTGATCTCCCAACCCAGATCTGATAGGTGCCACCCACATTCGGGCATGACTTGGGTACCTGCCAAACCCATAGTTCATTACGAATTTCTATTCTGTTTTTAAATTGGTTAAAAACTTCGTTTAGTATCTTCAACTGCAACATTATTCAAATGTAATAATTGATGGTCACAGAACGCAATAACAGCTTACTCGACCTTTTAGCCACAGTAATATAGACTAAGAACTAAATAAGCTGACTCGAAATGAACATCCCATAAACATGTTCAAAGCGAGCATAAAGTTTTCTTCTCATAATAACCAACAGATAATACGTAAAAGAAAAATGTAAAGATCAAGGCATATGAGCCCTTGGCTCTCACACACTAAGAGATATTCAACTAGTCTACAAAACCAAGTAAAGAGTGTGTTTACTTACATCATTCCAGTCGGCTTCAACCAGCGGTCACGTGCAACGATCACAGAATCAAACATAGACTCCCGCAAAAGAAAATATCCCATCCACTCAGAGATAATAACATCAACTGTAAATAAAATTGAACATACAGTACGAATTATTCCGGTGTTCAAACAAAAAATATCCACAAACAAAGGTTTTAATCGCAGATATAACAATGTACTACTACTAAACTAACCTTTCTCAGGTAAAGTAATATCTTCCACAGTACCCTCAATCACCTCCACTACATCTTGAAGATTATTAGCTTTAACAAGTTCACGAGCATGTTCAGACATTTTAGTCGCTTCAACTGCATAAACTTTCTTCGCACCGGCCTGTGCAGACCAAATCGCAAGAATCCCACTTCCTGTTCCTACATCCAACACGGTCTTTTTCCCCAAAATTATCCAAAATCAGTTCCAAGAACCCTTCTTTAATAAATCTATCAAGTAATAAAATTCCAAGAAAACACTAATACAACAGGGATCTACTGGTTATTCTAGTGATATTCATTTAAAAACCTCTAGTCTCTAACTAAAACCCTTCATAAACCCTACAACAATATAGAAAGAAGTAAGTAAAGATTATACCTTTCCAACGAAATGTTCTTTGTTCTGGAAAATGGAGTTATAATAAGCATCCATTCTAACTCTATCAGAAAGCATCTCTTTCTGGTGATAAAGAAACCCATAAGTGCAGAAATAATTAGCAAAATCAACACCTTTGTCAACACCACCACCACCACCACCATTTGTTCGGCCGCCGCCATTAGCAGAACTACCCATGTCTCTACTGAAGTGGTGGCAGGCAGGGGAGGGGCGCAGGTTAGTATTATGAGCTAAAGAAGAAGACGAAGAAGTTTCTGTTAAGGGGATTTTTCTTCTGATAATGATTTTAGGGTTGACTCCTTATAGCAAAAGTATGGATGGCGGGAGTAAATACTGTATTAATTTAAGGCTTGAGTGGCTTTCTGGTGTGACTGTCTGTAATTCTTCTCCGTTGTGCTAGATGTGAAACTAAGGACAGGTGTGGGAATTAGAAAGATTGTGGGGGGTGAGTAGGATTGATGCCATGTAAGCAGCGCTGCAATGCTTTTCCATGTGTGGCGGTAGTAGGGCGGAGCCGCACTTGTTATATGTATCGGCTAAATTATCGAACCCAGTAGGGGTAGACTAACTAATAGTTCAAATGCCCTTCCATCACATGATCAACAGGGGTGGAACCTTAAGGTATGGATGGGATACTTTAAAATAGATATGAATCGTTGAATTTATTGATCTGTATTTAGACTCAATTTTTTTTTGTCTATCTTTAGTGTTTTACCTGAATTATCACGTTGTATCATATGTTTATTTTTCGTCTTGAGTTTTATTTTTTGTGTTTTAAATAAAAAAAATTTGGTGGGTGAGGATACGGGCGCTAACGAGTTTCGATTTTAAATCATTGATATATTTATTACCAAATGACTTTTTAAATATATTTTTGATCACCAAATAATATAAATTGTTATGGAAAATGATGTTTTTATTGTAGGGAAAGTTAATTTCGATATAACTTATTTAATTTTGAGTCAATAAGATGTGAATTTAAAAATAAACTTTTTCCCTGTCCATAATTAAATTTGGATTTTGATTTTCCATATCACCTTTTACTCTAAATATTTACCCGAGTCTATATTTTGAATTACTAATTCAATCCATTCCGTGAATTTGCTTATGAAGATATCTTTGTCAAGAACTCCAACGTGATTACACCGAGATTACATGCACCAGTTTATATCAAAATTCGAAAAAAATTTGAGTGTCTTATCATGCATGGACCCAAGAATTATTGTTGGACGAGGTTAGATTAATAAAGAACTCTAGTGAAAGGAAACTATGCAACAAAAAAAAATCATGTACAAAATATTAAAAATTTATATAATTTTTTTTTCAAAGAAGTACTTTTTTCTCTAAAACACTCCAGCTCTTGAAATTTCCAAGAGCAATCTGAAGGTGGAAAAGTCTAGGTGTCAAACTCATACAATGGCAGAGACTTTATCTCCATTGATTAAAGGACCTTAAAAACAAAGAAAAAACAAATATCATCTATCAAGAATACAACTAAAAAACTTAAGTATTGTACAAACATGACAAGTATATAGAAACAGTGAGGATAAGGGATGTGAAACACATACATGCGCTTTACAATGCTCATCCAATGTGGCAATGCCCTTGCTGAACTAGCTAAGTGGTTAGCACCTTAACAAAAAATTGTATCCCTAATTATCTGAAGAGATAATATAAAAATCGAAATTTCATACAGTTTGTAACAAAAAAGTTGTACCTATTGAGATTTCGTAAGTAGTCAAATATAAAAAGATGCATACTTGATAACAAAATAGTTGTATACATTTGAGATTTCATAAATACTCAAGTACAGGTATAACATTTGAACTATAAATACAATGAGTTATGGTCTGAAGATATGTATAACTAGTTATAACAAAAAAATGTGTAGTAACCCATATACATAACTTAGATACTAGAATTGAACCTTTCGTGTTTTCGCAAAAGCAAAGTCATCTATGATAGACTCACATTCCACTTTTTCCGTAATTTCTCTTTCAATATGAATAACCATGCAATCTCCAAGAAACTCATCACTCATCTTGCTACGAGGTTCCTTTTTTACAAGATTCATACATGAAAACACTCTTTATGTAATAGTTTTTGAAGCTAGAAGAGTCAAGACAAGGCGAATTAATCTATCAATCAAATCATAGATTTTTTACTTACCGGTTTCAACCAATTGTTGACATAATTCAATAACAATAGTTATGTTTCCAAAGTCTGGATTATCGACAACGTCACATTTGTAATGTTGTAGTTGGCTTCTTAAAACAAACGCCTCTTGTTTTATGAAATCTTCGGGGTAAAACTTTTCTGCAAGACTACAAATGGAATCAATGTTAAATGATTTATAATTTTCATCTGGACTAAAAGCTGAACAAAGAATAAGCATCTTCATTGACTCTTATGTGAATCGACCGGTTATCTCTGTTACGTGAAAATCTATAACAACGTTATATATATATCAACACGATAATGGTGTTTGATGGTAACATGGTATTTATGCTGATAAGAATGAATTGTTCCCATCATGTATCAATCTGACATATTAGGAGTGACAATGTCATGCTCTTCGAAAAATATTAACACATTATCCAAGAAAGTAACCTAATTATGTTCTCTCATTTCTTGAAAAAGTAATTTTGTAATCGATACCAGCTTCGCGGCGTTAATAATGCCTTGGGTTATTTGTTGTAGAGATTGACAAAGCACTTCAGTTATACCCATAAAACTTTTTCACCAGGTCTAAGATAAACACAAATTCAAAAAACCTGACAGCAAGATAAGCATCCTTAGATTCCCCCCTTACCTTATTTTTTTTCGTCTTTCATAACATTTAGAAAAACTAAACAAACTGAATTATACATATGAACCAAACTGAATACATAACCAAAATATGAAGTCCAACAAGTATTTGCAGCCCGTTTCAAAGAATGAGTTTGATTGGCTCCCGAAGCAGTCCCAAATTCACCACTAGCTAATTTCCTTGCAATTTCTAATACTTGTGCAGATTTTAACTGACTATGACGCTTATGAGAAGCTCCAACAAGCCTAAAAATAATCGTTAACTTCTTAAAAAATAGATAAACATCTGGCTCATTTGTTGCTGCCCCAACTAACGCTAGTTGTAACTTGTGAGCAAAGCAATGCACAAAATAAGCATAAGGACAATCTTTAAGAAAAAATGCTTGTAATTTATTCCATGCTCCTCTCATATTACTAGCACCATCATATCCCTGACCACAAATATTTTCTACCAAAAGACAATAAGAAGCAAGTACCTTACAAATCTCATTCTTTAAAGTTAGTGTCTTCAAATGTTCTAACTGCAAAAAAAACTTAAAACAATAGCCACTTGTTCTTGAGTTGATGTATCTTTTGCTTCATTTATAAGAATACAAAATTTAGCATCTCCAATTTCTGTATGAATGGTATCTCTAACCTTGTTAGCAAAAATATGTAAAATTTCTTTTTGAATCTTTGGTGAAGTATGCATTGCATTTCTTGGAGCATTTTCTAAGACAACTTCAGCATAACATTCAATATAGTTGTATACTTTATCAAACCAATAAACTTGCCACATTTTTTGACTCTAATGATTAATCATTACCTCTAAAATAACAAGCATGAAGAGCAAGCACTGGAACCGTCTCAACTGTTGTTTTGAGGCGTAACCTGTTCTTTGTTAATATTTATTTACTTTGTGCATTTATTGCTCTATTAATATGACGAGATGGCCGACGTAGATTTTTACAAGCTTCAACTGCTGCCATGTGTGAAAATTTATTATCTCCAACATGTGCAACAAATAAACATTTTGTTTTCTTGGAGTTACAACTGATCCTCTTCCAATCTGAAAATCTTCAACAACAAATACAAGATGTTTCAATGGATTTGTTTCAAAAATAAAGCAATGAAAACAATATGCTCTATCTTTTGCAGGAGGATACTCTAGCCATGAATGTTTGCAAAGCCAACTATATTGGAAATGACGATTTTATTTTCCATCACAAGTTCCAGGATAGCATGCACGTTTAGGTTTATAAGGTCCTTGTTTAAGATAAGCTCGACGTACCTCATCTTGTTGATTCACTGGATACTCCCAAATCTGATGTCACAATCCTGGATCACGCTCATAGAAAAGGTCGTTGGTTTCCGTACCACATTTGTTTGGACAACAACTTCCTTAGATATGCTACAAATAGTTGCTTGAGCATATGATTTGCCCTTTTACTCACTTAGATGTTGGAGGAAGATGGTCGAGTGACATTATAACCTGAGTAGAATCATTAAATACACAACATTAAAATATAAACCCTTAAAGACCCAAATCAGTAAATATGAAATGGAATTATAACACTAAAAGGCAAAATTTGATTTAGCAAATTATAAACAAGGCAAATGAATAATGTTGTAAATTCATATCAAGTAAAAATTAGTATAAGCGACGATGATTTCAAAAATCAACGAACCTATCATTACATTCCACTAACATACTTATATATGTGAATTTGTGATATGTAACTTCTTATTTTGAAGTCATGGTACGCAACATTTATTAATTTGTTTTCATGGCATTCAGTACAAATGCAAGGAAAAACCATCCACAATTTTTTTCAATTCATTTTCAATTTTCACTCAAGAATGGAAAAGAATGATCAAAGTGCTGAAAACAACGTCTTATAAACTAAAAAATAATCCCTTTTTATCATCGATGAACCACTCACAAATCACAATACCACCTTATGTTGATCTAAGGAGATAGTGCAAGGAATAATGCAAGATGGATCAAATTTTATGACAACATTTCAACATGGATCAAGTCATTATCCATTAAGAAGATAACTAATGAAACCCTTTTTAGTTCTAGTCATCTAGATACAAAATTGAAACCCACCAATCAGTAAATCACCAAAACAACAAAAGCCCCAATTTTTGAAACATTTTTTTTTAAAACCTAAATTGACAAGGTAAGGTAAAAATTACACATCAAGTACATTTAGTTCTGATCAGAGCATCGATTAGGTGAATCACCACGAATTTTTAATAAATATTGTCCAAAATCACTTAAAGGGTTTGAGATGTCTCCAAATCCCTTAAGATTCTCTAACTTGTCGTTTTAGCTCTGCTCGGGACCAGGTGATGTCGTCGGTAAGCATGAGAGTTCTTTAGAAATTTATTTAATCGATAGATATAATAAATTAAAGACTAAAATAGGAATGGCTAATGGGCTAGGAAGTGGGTTAGTATAAATTTTGACTGGGCTATAAGTATCATATGCAAAAAAAAAAATCACACCTGTGAGGGGGCAGGCTATAGCCCCAGTTAGCCCCCTCATAGGTTCGTGCTTGTGTTCTATCTTCATAAGTTTGTCAATCGACCTTTAAATTGTTTTAACTTCTGAGTAAATTTCTACCTCAACCTCTTAACTACGACTTGGCTCACATCCTCAAATGCAACTTTGTACATAGTCCAGTAGTAGCTCCCTGTTATTTACTGCAGTTGTGTGTACAACTATAACATCATGATGGATTTTAGCCCTTACGGAGTTGTGTTTCAAGGTATTCCTTTTAATGAATTGACTAATTGATTATCAATACCATGCGTTATTTTAGAACATTTGAACTAGTATTCAATATTATATGGATAAATAAGTTAGTTGTCTTAAGCATTGATATAGACGGGTAAAAAATGTTAAGCTAAATGAAAGGGGGAGGGTACCAAGTACAACGTTAACATTTTCGTTGCGAAACCTGCAGAATTATTTCTTGTATGAACCTTAATTAAAGATCAAAGCATACAAGAAATATCCTTGGATAATCTCCAAAGAATATTTTTGAATCACGAGGATGATTAACGTACAACTTGCTTGTATTTTTAATTATAAAGATAAAATAATATAATGCATAAAATAAAAGTAAAGCAAGACACCAGAATTTTGTTAATGAGTAAAACTAAAAAGCAAAAATATCTAGAGACCTCGTCCAGTTTGAACATACATTGTATTATGCCGTTACAAGCACTAACCTACTATATGACTTGGTTTGAGATGTAATAAACCCTCCAATCTACTATGTGTTGGTTCCCACATAAACCTACATATTTGATTCTTATAGATGAAAACTAGTGAAACGACGAGGGTACCAATTACACCATAATTTTTTCGATATCAACCTATGCAGACTCACCTTGCATAATCTTATTGAAACAATAACAACCAAAATCATTATTTCAACAAGGTGATTTTTGGTAATAGTCAAAGTTCTATTTGAATTAACTATGGGATCGTTACCAATAAGGGATTGACGTACAAGTATGATTACTTAATTGTAATAAAAATTACAATGGGGATAGTAAAGCAATCACACAGACAGACAAGATTTGTTAACGAGGGAAACTACTTGGCATAAAACCCTCAGGACCTAGTCCAGTTTTGAATACTCTCATAATTAAGTCGTTATACAAATTTACTACTGCAATTTCGTATAGTTGAGACCAAGTAAACTACCCTGAGTTACCCAGTGTTCTCAATATCCTTGTGCATATAACCAATCTGGTCAACGCACGTGAATGCCAAGAAAGATCCCACTATCTTGAGTCGCTTCACCACTGTGTAGATGATAGACATGTTTTTGTGTCTTATTTGATCTCATATTTGTATCGTTAATTCTCAGTTTTTGTACTACTATTGCTATTTGTAGGTTTTTATGAGGAATTGGCAATTTATGGAAAAGTTAATTTAAAAGTGTTAAAGGCACTCCCAAAAAATTCATAAAGGCACCCCCAGTATTTGGTTAAATGCACCCACCTTATTTGAATTTAAAAACAGAATTTGGCGGGAAATTTTATCTTTCAACTGCCTGAAATGGTTAATGGATTTTTGGAAAGATGTGAAGAGTTTTAAGACAAGGATAATACTCTTGCCTTATATATAGGAGATATACATGAATTGGAGACTCGAGTTAGGGAAGAAAATCTCTTATTCACGTGAATTCTTTTCGTCATGTTTTATTTTGAGAATCAGATCTTGCAAGATTCGATTTTGTTTCTATACCATTCAATATCTTATGGGATAACTATGGCAATAACATAAAAAAAGAATATCATCGAGAAGGAAACAACATCAAGATATCATTGATCGAGAGAAAAAAAAAATCCTGCCGAGATTTTTATGATTGATTTTTTTTTCGAGATTTGGGAATAAGGTGCTGGTGTGCTATAAATAGAAAAACTTTAGGAACATCATGGGGAGCCTGACGTGAGCCATAATCAATTAGAAAAAAAATCATAAAAAATTTCGACAACTCAAACCGAGGAAGAAAAAGAAGAAGAACATAAGTCTTTCTGAAACTGTCGTTGAAAACCGTAGCCTATTCATCTGCTTAAGCGGTTGTTTCTCAACAGTTCCAGCAACAATTCATATTCAACGACACCTTTAGACAGTGCTTCTTTCACCAACCAGAAATAAGTCGTTAATTCGATAAAAAAACTATTTCTAAGCATTTTTAAATTAATGAATACAATGGCTAATTGTTTTTCTTTATTTTTTCTGTATGAGTAGCTAATCTTTTTCTTTATAGGGTATAGGAGGAAGTTATTTTTGATGTGTAAATTTTAATATTTATTTATTTTACATAATTACTCTATATTTGTATTAGTTCATGTCTAATGATTTCTCTTATTGAAAGCTTTGTTTTAATTATTCTGAATAGCTTTAAAACTATTGATCTTTTATAAGCGAAGAAAATTATAATTTTGCATAATCTAAGTCGTAAAAAGATTCTAAAACGCTATATCTTCCAAGAAATGAGATTGTTTTCAATAAGGTCTTGAGTATTTGGAGAGTGGATGTTTAAGATAGTAATTGTTAATGTTACAAACATCAAAAGTAGTGGAATCCAAAATCCTATACTTTTATTCTTTATCATTAATTGATTAATTTGTTCAGTTATCATTTTTCTAATTCATAAATTTCATCCAAAATAATTCTTTTAGTTTTTAGCACATAATTTGTTTATTAACTTAATATATTATTATCAATCCTTGTGGAGATAACCCGTATTTGTCATTTCTACTTTGTTAACGTCGTGCTATTACGGTCATAGTTTTTGTAGCATATCAAGAAACTTTTGTACCTGACTCCTTTGGATCGTAAGCCGAAACAATAAAGGAATAATCTTCTTTAGTAACCAACTCACTTATTAATCACCTAGAATCAACCTTTAAATCAGTGATAAAGTATAGTCAAAGGATCTTTTGTTTTATCAATAAAACTCCTTTGGTCAAAAGATAAAACCAAGACAATGATTATCGAAATAACCAATTTTGATGAACAAGCTATATCCCATAAACTTAATGCAACTAGATAGTTTGTTCGATCTTCTACAAGTCTGGTGTTTATCAAGATAAATTACTTGTGAAATCCCAAATAATCAACTTCGCATAAAGTCACACACAAAGATCAAAACCATAAATAAAAGTCCTCAAGTCTTCAATCTTAAAAAGTAACCGCTGCAATACAACTTGATTCCACTATTGATCAACCACACAAAACGAAATATGTTAACATTGAATGATTAACATTTTTACCTTACATATCAAGAACCACTGAGATCTGTACTGGTCAAATCTTCAAACAAACTTGAGTGGCCTTATATCAGAAGAGAAGGACCTCAGAATAAATAAGTTTGATTTATTGAAGATGACTACACGGTTAGTTCAAATACAAGTAATAAACCAAAAACTAAATAACAATCTAGCCTTCCACCAATGGTAAAACTAAAAGCTTCTTAATCCCATATAAGACTTCATTAAAAGGCAATACAAGATGTTTCACATAATTAGATTACTCATATTTCTTGAAAATGTTGGTTTTTCCACACTCTACAGAAGGTGTGTTCTAAGATGATTTTGTAAGAATGGTTTAGGATAAAACAATTGGGACAAAGACTATGAGGTTGCTTCTCATAGAAAAATCTAATCCACCTAGAGAAACCAACATCAATAATAACCATTGCTCCTCTTTTAAGTGGATTATTGATGTTTAATTTCACACAAACTTTAACTGGTCCACCAACAGTAAGGATTGCATCCGCAGGTTCAATTGCCAAAACTTCCTCTAATTTTTTCCCCATTTTCTGAACTGCATTGCCATTCATATGCTCTGGAAGAAGTTTCTTTAATTGAATCCAGAAATATTGATGACTCTAATCCAACTCTTGATAGAGCATTCCATAATTGTAATCATGAAGAACCACTAGATAACCGTTAATGCTCAAAGTTTTTTCATCAAAAACTTTGTTAAGAGTAATCCAATCCTTGAATTTGAACAACATTATATTAGAATCTACTTCAACAATCTTGATATCATCAGAGAGTATAAAAGACCAAGTAAATTTTACATGCTTTTCCACAGTTTTGAGACTCATCCTTCCTTCAATTATAATTTTGCCTATTAACCAAATGTCACGTTTATCCTTTCTTTCATCATTTGAGAACTCTAGAGGATGAACCATCACTTCTTCAACATTACCCAGAGTAAGAGTAGCTTCCTTAAACTTGGTTGCAAGATCAGTGATCAACTTATCACTTTCAACCGCCATTAAATAAGTGTAGATATTTTTACAACTATCAAAACCTAGAAATTCACGGTAACGAAATGGGTTGTTAGAAGCTTCCGTATTAATAGATTTTGATTGAGTAAAAATCTGTGTGTGAGAGATTTTAGTGGGAGAAAAATCTTTAGTTGATATGGAAAGAACGCAATTGTTATTTTCACCAATCCCGAATTTTCTTTCCTGAGTTACACACTGAGTTGAATTGGAGGATGAGAAATCGCAACCAGAAAACCATGACAATCAGATTTAGACACACATTAGCTTCCACAAGCTTGCTAGCAACATTAGCAAATGCAAGAATCACAACATCAAACATGGTAAACACCAACTGAGATAATTCTATCTCTAAACACAATGTGAAGATAAAGTTAATTAGCTAGAATGTAAAATCCAAATATCAATTGAGATAAAAATTTTTTTGATTAAAAGAATCACTAATTCACATGCTTTTGGAACCGGTACTTTGGTGTTTATTCCTATGCTATTTTTTGGATTTTTTGTTGTTGCAAAGTTAAGTTCAAAATTACTGAGCGGTGATATCTAACGCTATATGCTTTCTAAAAAGTCCAAACACTGTAAATTAGACACGAACGTCTATTTATTAGGTAGGCTCTATGATAGTAATAATTTAGTTTGATGGATAAAAAGAACTACACTAAAGGAGAGAAAATAAGGTTACACACCTAGTTAGCAATTCGACGAACTTGAATAATTCGGATCAGTGAAAATACGTACATCATTCGGCTAGGCGAAAAATAAATACGGTCAACTATGCGGTTGATAATGCACAATTAGAAAAAATACGGAAAACTCATTAAAAACCAAATTTATCAAAATCTTTACTTAAATAATATATTTGGATACTATTTAATAAATTTTTTTGACTTATGGAAATAAAAAAAATCAAAATCAGTTTGAGTACACAATTTTAGAAATAAAATAATTATTTTTTTTATAAAATAAAATATTTATGTTTCTAACTCTGCTTCTAGAGAAGTAAAAATGTTTCAACTTCCGGTATCCAAGAATTCAATTGACCACTAGGTGCTTCCAGATTTTAAGTGGGTGCACAAATTAATACACCATTTGATGCCCCCAGCACCTATACATTGCCACTCCAACTCCTTTATAACGCAACACGCACACGGGGGTCTATTCGTCGTTACATGCCAGTGATTCCGTCAGGATAATAGTGTGCATCCGTCACGACAATACGACTAAAGAAATGGACATTTCAGTAATTTGAAATCCAAGTCGAGAGACGCTAAGGTTTTAAAGGACTTTAGGTTTTTCCTCTCTTTCAGACTCGTCTTCGCATTTCTGTGGAGCTCATTCTTCACAGCATATCTCAGGTAATTAGCTCAGTATTGCAAAATTTCTTCAATATTTTCTCGATCATGTAGATTTTTGGGCGAAATTGTATGGTTTTTTACTCATTTATTTGTTGTTTTCTGTGTAATTTTAGGGTTTTGAAAAGAATTATCTAGGGTTTATGGTTTTGATTCGGTAATCATTTTCTCGTAGATATAATCTTGGTGTTGTGTTTGTAGTTTTTCAGCCTCCTTCTGTTATTATTTTGTATGTAATATTTCTGTCAGCTGATTTTCTGTGGGAGGTGTGAAATTTTGGAAGTGTTTGTGGTGGTCTTCTAGCGATTCATACAGTTTGAGATCTGTAAATACTGTAAACATTTTTCCGTGAAAAATTTGGATTGTGTAGTTGTTTATGAAGGAGTATTTTTGTCCTTAGATGGATATAAGAATGGTGGTTTAGTTTAGAGCATATTCAGTGAGTTTCATGATAAATTTCTGATTCATAATATATTCTTAGGGACTTGACTTTTTTTATTTGTTTGTGTGTGTGTCCATTTTAACATACTACTGGGATGTCAGGTTTACCTCTGAATTACGATAATGGTGTCGAAAAGGAAGAATCCAAATGTTTTTTTAGATTTATCTGTTGATGGAGATCCTGCTGAGAGGATGGTGTTTGAGGTATGTTTTATTATTTAAGTTTTAGTAAGAACAATTGGTATTGGTGAGTTGCCTTAACTGATGTAATTCTGTCTAAGTTGATTGGTATAGTTCGCAAACACATGGTTAACTAGTTTTTGTATTAATATTTTTTACAGCTTTTCCATGATGTTGTTCCCAAGACTGCGGAGAATTTCCGAGCACTTTGTACAGGTAATACATGTTTTTTCGACTTGTTAAAATCTTTGTCATGGACATTCAATATTAAGCTGAGCAACTTTGATTCTTCTTTCTGCATGCTGGTCTGGTCTGCTCACTCACATAAGTCATGTTAGGTAGTTGCTACATGAGACTCCCAAATACAAATCATTTTATGTCCCAGATCAGATGGTAACACGAGTCTTAGTAATTTGATTACAAGTTTCAGATATAACGATGCCATCCACGTGTTTTCTGTTATTTGGGTATAACTAGTTTGAGAAAACTAATTGGTATTTTCCAACTTCTCTCTCCAAGGTCTCTAAAGGAATTAATACTCTAAAGCCCCGATGGAAGGGTGAGTATGTCATCTATGTGTGTGTTCTGGTGTCGGTTATTGTGAATTAGAATTTTATTGATAAACATTGGTGCACCTCAATAACTCTTGGATGAATTCAATTTATTTCCATGTAGTTGTGCAAACCATGATGTGACATGTAGTTAGTTTTCCTTTTTGGTGGTTGTAACAGATGGGAGATTGAAGTTAGGGTTTCGGTGACAGCTCTGAGATTGAAATAGTAGGTACCCTTTTATCAATTGGTTAAACTAATGAGCTTCTTGCCTAAAACTTGTTAGCAATCACATTTATTTATGCGATGGGTCCTTGTTTACTAGTAGTTGCATAATGTAACCCATTTTGCTGGTCACCCAGAGATGTTGTGTCTACCTTTATGTGGTCCATGGTCTTGCTACTTATGACTACATGATGTACTTGGGGGCATCACTGGGGATCCTGGAATCTCAACCAAATTCCACCTTGTCTTTTTCCTTGGTGGAAAACACGTATCCTTTGTAATCAGCTGTCATCGAATAGTTTTTCTTTCTAACCTGTTTCATCCACATGCTTTCGAAAAATTATACGAACTTGCGTCTAGGAAAATCAACAGATGTCTTGTATTATTTTAAGGAAATTCTTGACATTATGTCTGCCAGCATTTTATTGGTTCTTGTTATGTTGGGGGTAGTGAGGCCTCCATTTTACGGTTACTGTGTCATTTCGAAGGAATTCGATTATTCCTTTTTTGACTAAAGAAATTTGTTTAATTATTCCGGTTGTTCTGCATATATTGAGACGTTACTTGAAGAATCTAAAGATATCTCTAATCCATCGGATAACTTGATATTTTGTAGGTGAAAAGGGAATTGGGCCTACCACTGGAAAACCTCTACACTTCAAAGGATCTTTTTTCCATCGAATTATCAAAGGATCAGTGGCTCAGGTGTGTTCTATAGCTCTTATTCCAATGTAGTTGTGTTTCTTTTTAGAAATATATTTTTTTGTGTATCATTTACTAACCACAGGTTTTATTTTGCAGGCTGGTGATTTTTCGAAACGAGATGGTATGTATTCTATTGTGTCTTTGACGGTGGTTTTGCCAAGTCTATCCTGAACTTTGAACTTTTGATGAAGCTTTATTTTCTTTGATTGTAGAACCATCTTCCTTGGGGAAATGTTCTCACCTTCCTTTTTTGGAACCTCTAACGTGCATATTTAGTGACTGATTGTGTTTTTTTTCTTCTTACTGCTAACTAGTCATTGTAGTATGAAGCTTCTTATATCTTGCTGTTGAAATCTTTTATGAGATAGTAAATACTGGCATTGAATTTTCCTCTCTCTCTAATCTGCAGGAAGTGGTGGTGAGAGCATATATGGAGAGAAATTTGAAGGTATAGAGAATCTTGATATTCTTGTTCCTGTAGTTCATCTGGTCATGCATTTACAACTTAAATGAGAAAGGTTATTAAGGGGCTGCAAGTGGCATCGACGTAATGCTATTAAGATAAATAGTGAATTTAATCTAGGTGCCGTATCTATGGTTGTACTGATATATTAATAGCATATGTTGGAGAAAGCGCAGCATAATGAGCTCTATTTTGATTTTGCATGTCCATGCATCTACAGTCAAAAGGAGTAATTTTGTTGATATGTTAGACAAGTTTGTCTTAGATCCTTATAATATACCAAGGCATATGCAGGTCAGATTATGGGTTATATCTCAGCTTTGTATCTGGAATCTATTACCAGTGCACACAACTTGTCCATGGTTGTGCCCTAGTGCTAGCATATGTGACCTTTCCCTGCTTCCTTTGGAAGGCATTAAACACTGGCATATGGGAAAAATATGCGTATCACCTACTAGGGCATTTATATGAAAATAAGCTGATTAATCATGTTCAGCGAGATAACGGAATTTAATTTTGGCATTGTACAGATGAATCCTTCAAGCTAACTCATGATGGATCTGGTTTTCTTTCCATGGCTAATGATGGTCCTGATAAAAATGGTTCTCAGTTCTTAATCACTTTCAAGGCTGCACACCATCTTGATGGGTGGGTCTTTCATCTCTTCTGTTTTTAATGTACATGAATGCTATTAATTAGCCGAAGAAGTTGACTCTTGCTTTTAGACTCTGGTAAATTGCTCAAATAAATATCTAGATGCCTGTCGTTTGCCTGGTCATCTCTTTCATGATTTGGGAACAAGGGTTCAGATCATTTGATGCCTGTACAGAGCAGGAGAGGCTCTATTCCTTATACTTATGTATTTTGCTTGCTGTTAACAGGAAGCACGTTGTATTTGGTAAGCTTGTGCAAGGCCGTGAGACTCTAAAGAAGATTGAACATATAGGTGGTAGTGAGAAGGGAAAACCTGAGTGTACTGTGAAAATTGTCAACTGTGGCGAACATCTTGAAGGTAAAGATTTATTAAAATCTGTAATTCAGGATTCGTCGCATTAATTTATTTAGAACTGTTTGTTGTTGACTTGCTGTGAATCTTGATTCTAATTTTGTTGAACTTTCCATCCTCTACTACATAGTAGGCCTAGATTTGTGTCATACAGCTTCCCTGTGTAAGTTTGCTTAATGCTCTTTGCTCTAGCGTCTCTCCATTCTGTCACTTCTCTTTGATTTTTTATAGCCTATTTCTGTAACTTTTGTTGTCAAAACTATCAGCATTTTTTTTCCATGCCAAAACTGTTTCTGTTATTGGACTAGATGCCCAAGTGGCAAGTGCCCATATGGCCTTAACACATACCTTTCCAACTGGGACTTTAATGTGACTGAAGTAGGCTCTATTGAGTTATCATTTTTGTAATTTAATTGATTATCCATGTCTAGTAATGCACTCGTTTTTTACCTCAGGTAAAAAGAAAGCCAATAAACTGAAAGCGAATGAGGCCTCTCTCGATGCTGATGATCTTGAACTGAAGCGGAGGGGAAAGCATAAGAAGACTTCAAGAGATAGAAGAAGGAAAAAGAGACGAAGATATTGTTCTTCTGAATCAGATAGTTCATCAGATTCTGAAACTGGATCATCTGAATTTGAGAGCGACTCGGATTCCGATTCCGTCTCTGATTCTTCTTCATCATCTGACATTAGTTCGTCAAGTGAAGACAGGCATAGGAAGAGGAAGAGGGTTTCTAAAAAAGGCAAACATAGACGTGGTAAGAAAAGAGATAAACGGCGAGAGAAAAGGCGCAGGCGACGCCAGAGGAAATCGAGGCGCAAATCAAGAAGGTATGCACTATGGACTTATCGTTAATCTTTTAGCCACAGCCGTAACTTCTACAGTTGGGATAAATGTAGTCATACTGTTGCAGACACCAGCTGAGTCTGGGAGGAAGCTGAGTTGGTAAATCATGATAATGTGTGTGGAAAGTTGTCTCCACATACTGCGGTAACCACTAATAACTGGATAATGTTTAGTAGAGTTACATCATATTAACTTATCTTTAGTTTAGAGTCTTACTTTAAGGCTGAGTCTAATGGTCATCCAATTCAAGATTCAACTTACCCATCCATGTCAGCTTGAATTGGAGACTATGTCTAGTGGTTGGAAGAGATTCAGGAAGATTGCGCGCAAAGAATCCCAGCCATTGATCTCTAACCAGCTGAGTCTGGGAGGAAATGAGTTGGTAAATCATGATAATGTGTATGGAAAGCTGTCTCTAAATACTGTGCTAACCACTAATAACTGGATAATGTTTAGTAGATTTACATCATATCAACTTATCTTTAGTTTAGAGTCTTACTTTAAGGCCGAGTCTAATGGTCATCCAATTCAAGATTCAACTTACCCATCCACGTCAGCTTGAATTGGAGACTATGTCTAGTGGTTGGAAGAGATTCAAGAAGCTTGCACGCAAAGAATTTCAGCCATTGATCTCTAACCACTAAAAAAATCAATGACCGAGATTGTTTTGCGCTAAATGGTTTAGCGAAAAAGCAAAAATCTTTTGCGCTAAATCATTTCGCGCTTCTTCTTTGATTCAAGCTTCGCCTTGAACCAGAAGTTGAATCAAAGGAATATGCCACAGTTTTTCAAGTTGAATCTTGAAGGAACCTGCTGATGCTGGGAGGTGACTGGGTTTGGTGGTCAGGGATGGTGTGGGTGGGAAGATTGTTTTCACTCACCAAGTGCTAACGACAATCATGTTTAAAAGAGTTATTTCATTCTAAGTCTTTTTGGGTCTCTTCTCGTCACTGATTTGAACAGCTAGAAGAGTTGCTTCTTCCTTATAGTAAAGTGTAAATGTAGAGGTTCTAGCTGTTGATGGAAAATTTTGCCATCAGTTTGAGTGATCTTTGTTTCTTCTGAGTGTCTTTTTTGCTGAAAGTTATACTGAAGTTGCCATAATTTTTGATTTTATCAAGGACATCTGAGAGTTCCAGTGATTCTGAGAGTGACTCTACAAGCGGAAGTATCTCTGACGATGAAAAAGTTGAAGCTCGAGTATGTTCGGCACGAAAGTCTAGAAACTCAAAGTTATCAGGTGTGTTGTTAAGTCACTTCATGTTTGGTTATATCCGAGTACCTTAGGTGTTCGTAGCTTGTGTAATCAATTTAATGGCGCACACTTTTATCCGTGTGATACATATTTGAGTATAATGTTTCTTCTGTGTTCCTACTTTCGAAAATTGGTTTTAACTAGTCATGTACTCTTTTTTAACTGTCCGCAGCGAAGAATCAATCTCCTTCGTCAAAGGTAGAAGTTAACCACATGCAGAAGAACGGTGAGATGACAAATGTGCTTCAGCAAGGAGGTGAACCACCACAAGAGAATGGAAAGCTGAGGAGTAATGGGACAGATACCAAGTCTGCCAGAAATGCTGATAGACAACCCGATCTAGTTGATGCTCATCCAAGCAAATCTAGGTTTCTCCATCTTCTCCTTCTAACACCTCAAGTTATTATTTATCCTCACCGATTCTTCCAGATTCGGTTTGTTTACTAAAAGTTGATGGGCAGGAGTGGAAGCATGAGCCCTAAAAGGATCCCGAGTAAGAGTATGAGTCCAAGGCGTTTGAGCAAGAGCCCTAGTGTGAGCCCTATAAGAAGAAGTTTAAGCAGGAGTACACAGAGAAGTGTTGATGGGGTTCCCCAGCAGAGAAGGAGCGTTAGTCAGAGCCCAGATAGACGAAGTGTTAGCAGCAGGAGTCCTATTCGAAGTGTCAGCCCAAGTCCTGTGAGGAATAAAGCCATAAGAGACGTCAGCAGGAGTCCTTCTGTTCCCCAAAGAAGCATAAGTCGCAGTCCAGTGAGATCGTTCCCACAAAGAAGCACTAGCAGGAGTTTGATAAGGCCCCCCAGGCATAGCAGGAGCCCTGCAAAGTCCTTACGAAGGAGCAGTTCTAGAAGCCCCACGAGGACCTCGAGAAGGAGCTTAAGTAGAAGTAGGAGCCCAATTAGAAGAGCATCTAGAAAGAGCCCAAGCAGAAGTAGGAGCCCAATTAAAAGAGCACCTAGTAGGAGCCCAAGCAGAAGTCCTGGTAGGGTTCCCCCTCGGAGAAGCGTTAGCCGGAGTCCAATTAGGTCAGCTGTCCGGAGTAACCGAAGGAGGCGTTCAAAGTCTCCTGCAAGTCCCGGCTATCGGGGAAGATCTCCTATTCCTAATCGTGGGAGGAGTTTGTCAATAAGTGCTTCACCTGATGGGTCTCCAAAGCGCATGAGAAGGGGACGCGGTTTTAGCCAGAAGTATTCGTATGCACGACGATATCGAACCCCGTCTCCAGACCGCTCTCCCATTAGGCCACACCGCTATGGCGGTAGAGGAGATCGTGACAGGTTAGAAGGAAGCTCACCCTATTATTGTTTTACGATATCATCAATTTTATTCTATTTTTTTTTTTTTTTAGTGTGTTAGCAACTGCTAACTATATTTTTCCTCTGATCAGATATCCAACCTATAGAAGTTATCGTTCTCCTCCTAGGCGTCAGCGGAGCCCACTAAGAGGCAGAACTCCTCCAAGGTATGCATCTTTTGTTTTAACTTGTTATAGAGTTTTCCATTTTAAGCATGGGCGTGCTTTTCTACCACAAGCTACTCGGTGACTTGATTAACGGAATTGGTAAATAGTATTATTATCTAAACAGAAGTGTGGATGAACCTTGTATCTGTGCAGATACAGAGGCAGGCGAAGCTGGTCAAGGAGCCGTAGTCTATCACGAAGTCCTATTCGCAACAAGGGCCGTGGAAAAGCAGACTACAGCCGTAGCCCTACACATAGCCGTTCACCTGTTGAGAAACCTAGTTCTCGCAAATCTGTATCAAGGAGTTTGAGCAGGAGCAAATCTGTTTCAAGGTCATCGGGAGATACACCACCCCCAAAGCGTGGAGGCAAAGACCTAAAATCTAGGTCGCCTTCTGCTAGCCCTCCTGCTGGTAAAGGTTTAGTTTCATATGGGGATGGTTCACCTGACTCCAGTCAACGTTAGAGGAAACAAAGACACACTAGTTTAGTTAATCTTTATGATGGTTATTAGTAGTTTGCCTTTCCTACTGCAAGCTGTTCTTGTAAACCATTTTCCATTTAGAGGAAATAGAAGCATTGTTCCCTGAGTATGTCTTATTTATGTCTGCTGCTGTGATGCTTTGAGGGTAGTTTTGACTTGTTTACGAGATTTTTAATTTTCTTTCTTCTTATAAATTGTACTGTTATTCACCTAGATGAATTGGTTATGGCATAGAGATTTTATATTATATAATAATACAGTTGTTATTATGATGCTGTTGGATGGAGAAATGCTTCTGTAGTGGTGTAGCTGTTCAAGGGCATTTTGAAACGCCTCCTGTTCATGTGTGTTTCTAATTTTCTATCGAGGAAAAACAAAACCTTTTCGGACCTTAAGTTGTGACTATGGTTGCCCTAGTCCCATAGTGTGTTGCTTCATTAAGATTGGAGCCTTGAGTTCCATCGAATCTCAAACAGAAGGTGTAAATTGTTGCCTTGGGTTTGGATTTTCTTGCTGGATAGGGGCATGTCAGTATAATTTGGTACACGAAACAAGATACCATCATGTTTTTCTCGTGCAACTCATTGGTGGTATAGACTGTTAGGTGATAAATGGTTGTGCTGAATAGACGTGTCTGTGTGGTTGTGCTGATCGACGTGCTATTGAGTAATTGTATAACTGGAGAATGTCACAATCCATTCTTTTCAAACATACGTTTGCCTGCTTGATGACTGTACTTTGTATTTTTCTTTCTAATAGGAAAAAGAAAAAAATTAACCAAAGAAGCAGAATTACATAGTGTTACTCTGCCTAATGTCACGGCCCACCTATTTTTCCATATATTGGGTTGGCCCATGACAAGAGTCTAGGTCCATTGGAAGGACCTAGAAGATTAGAGAAGTCCACAACATACTAGAATGTTCTTGTACATATAATATTTTATTGTATATTCATGATAGTGGTAGAATACTCTAGAAGATGATGATTCTAGAACATATTCTAGAATCCTCCATTGTACACTATATAAGGTGGGGAGCTCATTTGCTCAAATGATCCACCAACAAGGTCTTAAGCAATTGCAACATTCTCTCTCTTATAGTCAAATACTCTCTCCCACTTAAAATCTCTAAGTCTCCAATTCTCTTGTGTTCTTTTAGGCTTACTTGAAGAGTTCAAGTGCCGCACGGTCTAGTCCAAAATCTTAGCCCGTGACACTAAGCTGACCTCTGTTGGACGGTTAATTTAAAATTCAACTTGGGTACCACGTTATCTTGAATCAACTACTATCCATTACCGTGATTCAATCTTTGTGCTTAATATTTGAGTGTAAATAGATAAGCCGTTAGATTTTAACTTATAAAGATAAATCTAATAGTCCAGGACACTAGTTTGGCGTAAATAGATGAGTACTTAGATTTTTAACTCATAAAACCAAATCTGATGGCTAATATTTAATGTGCCTAATCATTGTGTGTGAAAAGTAAAATTTCTTTGTGCCCAACCATTAGACACAATAAACTTATTTCAAGATCGCATTCAAGCAAACTCTTAAATATTACCTTGATTCAAGAGATTAGACAATGGTTTAGTAAAGTTGGAACTTGAATTTTGGCACCACAATGGTTAGCCTCTAAGCCCTTTCAACCATAATGGGTGGTAGTCCTGATCTTAGAAGTTACTAAAGGCTTAGTCAATTGATTACTCACATTTTTCCTATTTGCCATCCTGTTTATTCTATTTATCATCCATATATATTTTTATATATTCTAAATATCGCCTTTTGACTTTTTATTTACATTCAACAGTAAAATCACCTCAACAACAAAAAAAAAAACTCTAAGTTACAAGTCAATTCTCCCACCGACCACCTTCTTCTACCCCATCTCTTCCACTGGCCAGTTTCTTCTACTCTATTTTCACCCACCATCTTCACTGACATTTTGTTTAATTTTGCTTCTAATTTTTGATTTTGTATTAAAAAACTGCGGAAATAAAGGATGTTCAAGCAAAGTCAATATAAAAATATGTAAATATGTTTTGTTATCCTTTAGATCATTTTTTTTAGATTTTTTAATTTAAAAAGTAATAATATATATATATATATATATATAAATTATTACCCATTATAAACTTATTTATTTTAGAATCGTATAAAGGATAATAACTTTTTATATATATTATTATTATTTTTTAAATTAAAAAATACAAAATGCTTCTTTAATCAAAAGGATCACAAAATACATAAGTATGTCTTGTGATCGTTTAGATTAAAAATTATATTTATAATTTTATAAAAGGTAATAAATTTTTATGAAAAAATCATCATTTATTTTGGGTCGACTTCACTAGCAACTGATGCAGTTTCAAATGAAATATACAAAGGTCTTCAAAATATGTATACTGATCACTTATAAAGAATATAATGCAATATATATTTGGAACGGAGAGTAACAATTTTATAACTAATGATCCTATAAGGTACATTGATTTTATTAAATTTATTTAGTTTAGTTTTAGATATTTGTGAAACATAATATGTTTGTTATGCAAAAAACAACTATACTAATTTCTGTATCCAACGCATTAGTCAACGATTTAATCTTTCTCAACCCGTTACCGGAAAATTTGTATGGACAATTAGTTAAAATTCTTTGTTAAATTTATTTTTATATACTTTTTATAATAAAATACTCTATTATTATTAGGCGTAACGCATTAAACATATCATCGATATTGCACTATGTTAGGACATTGATATATCGCAGCCAAGTTCTAAAACATTTGCAGATGTGGCATAGAAGCTTCAAAATTACCATAGAGACAAGCCATTGGCCGAATTCAGAGATATCAATGAAAGTCCATCTCAAGTACTAGCAAATCAAGGCGAGACTAGCAAACAAGATGGTGAAACGAAGATATCCAACAAAAGAGAGTTCGAAGATCCACTAGACTACCAAAACCAGTTGAAAGAGATGCAACATGAGTTTATAAGAGAGAAAAAAACACCAACTAGATTTGCAACGTTGTTTTAGAGCTTTGTTAAGGGTCAAATATTATATATGATTGATTTCTATCATATTTGGTTATTGTTTAGAAATTTGATTTTATGGATGGATTCATTTAACTCAGCCGTGGTTCATTTAAACTTAGTTGTTCTTGTTTTATAAATGCTAACACCTCGTTTGGTTGGAAGAATCCGAAACCTAGGAATTACCCCAAATCTTGGGATTGAATTCCAAAGAATCAAATTTAAATCCAAAAAAATTAACATTTGGTTGAGGTAATTCAATTACTTTTGCCTTTATCTTGGAATCCAATTCCATTGCACTGTTGGACCAGTGCAATGAAAATTTGTTATTTTGGAGGGAATTGAATTCATAGGAATCAAAAATCTTAATTTCATAGAGTTGATTTGTCCAGTTTGGTTCAAGTAATAATTGGGCGTATTTTCTAGGAATTGGATTACCTAGCCCTTAATTCCTTGAACCAAACATGATGTATGTGTCAAATATTTAATGAAGCAACTAGTTTTTCAGAGTTCTGTTATAATAGTTGTCACAACCTTGCTCCACATTATGTTGGTTCACGATATCTAAAACAATCTCATCTGCTTTTTCTTCATCACAAATAATTTATTCAGCTGATAAAAGTTAGAACGACCAATTAATTGGTTGTAAAGTACCTGTAACACACACAAAGAAAAAAAAACATCAAACAACTCAAGTCGGTCATTCAAGAGGGACACAAAGTACTACAGTCAAAACGACCGTCTGTGCAAGCACATAGTTGTCCAAAAATTAACTGTCTATTGCACGCTTTACATAGTCTTCCGGGGTTTAAACGACTGGAAAACCTTTTAGGTCTCCTGGACTGGACGACTGTAATACATTCCGGTCGTCCAGTTTTCAGTGACCAGTTCAACGAAATTAAAAATAAAATAAAGCAGAAGAAAACACTAATTAAACAACCAACGTTGATCACTTATTTACCTCAAAATCTTATTCACTAAATGTCCTATCAGTAGAATTAACATAATCTTGTTGGATGTTCGATTCATCTAACATTTAGATACTGCCCTAGATTTTCAATAATGGAATCTTCCAATAATTATTTACGGATTATTTACCAGTTATTCCGTGTTTTTTTTTTTAATAAGTTAAATGATAAATGTTAAGGAAATAATAAATATAAATAGAATGCTAGTGGTGTACTATATTAAATATAATTCTAACCTATGATCAATACTTTTTTTATGAAATCATAAATTAATTATGAAAAAGACATATAAGAGTGGTGAGCGCTGATAGTTATAGTCAAATTTAATTTGATTTTTATAAATAGTAAATAAAAATAAAAAGTGAAATTATTTAATTTTTTTAAAAGTGTGGTAAATCGGAAAAATGTGGTTAGCAAATAGCCGCAACCTTAGCAAACTGTTTGCCCTTGGCTAAAACATGTGCTCGGCAGATTCATTGGGAACACAACAACCATGTAAAACAAGATGTTTGTCATAATAGTTAATACTGCCTGCCATTTATGTCCTTAATTACGTTTAGACAGTCGAGCCTACCAAGTGGTCCATTTTTATGGCACTAGATGTTACAGTCCCATTAGATTAGAATATACTTTGTGTAGTCTTCTTGATTATTTCAATATACTTTTCCATCCATTAGAACTCTGTACTTACTATCTACCAATGGAACCAACTTCATACCTTCGTTGTTTCATTCTTCTTTTTTCTTCACTTTTTCTTATAATCTTGTTACGTCCTTGGTTTCCGTTACCCGGAACAGATTCTATTCTTGACTGTTCTCAATACTCTTCTTGGTGTACAACTTCTAAGAACAGAATTCAATCTTCTTCCTCAACTGTAAAAAACACTACTGCTAAACTCATTGATCACCCTGCTGATACCCCAAAACATCCATTAGATCCACTTACTTTACAGGAAATCAACAAAGTTCAATCCATTCTTTCATTTCACCCACCATTTCTTTCACCAAATTTTCCTTCCATCCACACTTTATCACTTTACGAACCCGAAAAGTCTACTGTTTTGAACTGGAAAAAAGGTGAGGTCTTCCCTCCTAGACAAGCTCAAGTGATTGCATTCTTGAATTCCCATTCTCATGTTCTTGTAGTAGACTTGGATGATGGCCGGGTCATTAGTCACAGTGTCGACCCTGCATCCGGATACCCGATGATTACCGGCGAAGAAACCACCATTGCGACAGATTTAGCACAAGCAAACGAAGAATTCAGACGTATTATTGTTTCCAGAGGTGTTAAATTATCCGATTTAGTTTGTTATGCACTAGCAACGGGTTGGTACGGGCCTAATGAAGAAGGAAAAAGAGTCACTAAGGTGCAATGTTATTCGAAACAAGGTACTGCCAACTATTTCATGAGACCCATTGAAGGTTTAACTGTAACGGTTGATCTCGAGAAGAAAAAAGTTACAAAAGTTTCTCATACAGGAAAAGATATTCCGATTGCAGAAGCGAAAAACACAGATTACCAGCATTCAGCTCAGAATAAGCTAACATCAAACATGATACCAATCAATCCAATTTCCATGGAACAACCTCTTGGACCAAGTTTTAGCATTGAAGGCCATTTAGTGCGCTGGGCTAATTGGGAGTTCCATTTGAATCCTGATCCGCGAGCCGGGGTTATCATTTCGCAAGCTAAAGTTCGTGATCCGGATACGGGTAAGCTAAGGAGTGTTATGTACAGAGGGTTTGCGTCTGAACTCTTTGTACCGTATATGGATCCCAGTGAAGGTTGGTATTTTAAGACATATATGGACGCTGGTGAATACGGTATGGGTCTTACTGCTATGTCGTTGGTACCATTAAACGATTGTCCGCATAATGCACATTACATGGATGGTGTTTTCTCTACCTCTGACGGGAAGCCGTTTGTGCAGTCGGATATGATTTGTGTTTTTGAACGTTATGCGGGCGATATTGGATGGAGACACTCACAGAGTGCAGATTCTGGGAGTGGGAGACCGGAGGTACATAAATGAAAATCTTGGCAAAACAATATAACTGTACATGGATTTCTAACTTTAATTTCGTGCAACAGATAAGAGAATCGAGGCCGAAAGTAAGTTTAGTAGTTCGAACCGCATCAACAGTAGGTAATTACGATTATATTATCGACTGGGAATTTCAAGCAGATGGACTTATTCGAGTGCAGGTACGAATACATCGTCAGACTATTTATGCACTTTGCACTTGATAGAGATTTCTTGATCCTTTTTATGTTAAATTCCTAGATATATATCTGAACAACAGGTAGGCTTAAGTGGAATGTTGATGGTGAAGGGAACTCATTACGAAAACGCAAATCAAATGCCAGAAGAAGATAATATGAGTGGTCCGTTTGTATCTGAGAATTTGATTGGTGTCGTGCACGATCATTTCATAACATTTCATCTAGACATGGATATTGACGACCCGAATAATTCGTTTGTCAAAGTACATTTGGTAAAAGAAGAACCTCCACCAGGCGAATCACCTAGAAAAAGTTATTTGAAAACTAAGAAACATATTGCAAAATCTGAGAAAGAGGCACAAATCAAATTCAAACTCTATGATCCGTCGGAGTTTCATGTCATAAATCCATCTAAGAAGTCCAAAATTGGGAACCCGTCCGGGTACAAGATTGTACCTGCTGGTAATGCAGCAAGTTTACTTAATCAAAATGATCCTCCCCAGAAGCGTGGTGCCTTCACAAACAATCAGGTAATTCACATTTTCCTTTTATACATACTTTGAAGCGAAATTTTAACGGCATGTGATGCATTCATATTGAGGTGCGTACTTGCGTATATATGCTTCGTGTTAGGGCTTTATTTGGCCAAAGTCTGCGGAAAATGCGTAATGCAACAGCGCATTGCATTTTTGCCAGCATTATGTAATGAAATCTTACTGATTTCAAGTTGTTGCCATAAGAAGTATGTGTTGCTTTCTTAATGTTGTCCTTTTGGTTTGCCACTTTTAGGGTTCATTGTTTTAGGACCATTCATATCCACCACTAAAGTTTATACCTACCTAACTAAATTTGATGACATTGATTAGTACCATATAGATAATGTCAATCTCCTTGCTTATACAAGATGTATGTGTTTCTTCATGAATTAGGTAATTACATTGCTTAGGATGAATCCATTTGAGACTACCAAATTAACTTTGGCCGCTCGGTCATCCTTTAGCCACTCAACGGCTATATCCCAACAGCTAAAGGCTTGGCAGCTCAGTCATTAGATTCCTCAATTTTGCCACACTTTGCATACAAATCATGGAAAAATGTATCAACAAAAACCTGCGAAGAAAAGCCTCCTTATGAATCGGAGATGCACCCATTTTACCCAATTCAACAGCTTTCAACCCAATAGACGACTGTAACAAAGCCGCAATCCATGAAAAACATATACTTAGGACCAGACTTGACTAAAATGCTGAAACTAATGGCCAATTCTTTTGATATTTTTAGATTTGGGTTACGCCATACAACCGGAGCGAACAATGGGCAGGTGGACTTCTAGTGTACCAAGGCAAAGGGGAAGATACACTCGCCATTTGGTCAAAGAGGTACAAATCAAATAATGACAATTGGTAGTTAATTCCTCAATGCCTTTCTTTTGAATCAATACATAATTATTTCTGTCTTTCGTATAATTTTCCAGGGATCGCCCAGTTGAGAACAAGGATATAGTAATATGGTATACACTAGGCTTCCATCATGTACCATGCCAAGAAGATTACCCTATAATGCCTACGGTATCATCGAGTTTTGCCTTGAAACCCGCAAATTTCTTTAACAGCAATCCCATCCTTCATGTTGCACCCACTGTTCCTAATGATCTCCCCTCTTGTTCTGTTGCTTCTACATCAACTTAACCACGGCAAATGTGCACACTCCAATTATTCACCTAACTACAAGATTAATAGTATTATTTTTCACATTTTTTTCTTCTAATGTGAGAGTTCTTTGAAGTTTCTGTATATTATTGGCAAACTCAAAGAAGACTTTCATATAGTTTTTCTTTTTTTGCTTTGATAAAAATAAGAAAGGATTCAATAGCATTACAATTTTCAGCTGCTAGTAGAGTTTTTGCTTTCCCTTGCTCCGTATCTAAAGCTGTACTCAGACACTTTTGGCGCCTCTGAAGTTCTACGCCGAGTCACGAATAACAATTCCAATGTACAAGTTGTAGTCTTCTAAAAGAGAAGAAGCATCAAAATTAAAATTCCTTCCGTCCCATAAAAAAAGATACTTTAGGCAAACATGAGAAAGTGGAAGTGTTTCTTTTTATGGGACGGAGGTAATATTAGTTTGAGCATGCGCGACCCAGAAAATAAGATTCGTCAGCTTTGTCCCCACTTAGCCACTGCGGTTATCTGGCAGTGTGGGGTTTTCAACGGGCACCGCTGCGGTTATCCAACAGTAGCTTCCCAGAAGGTCACTCATCCCTGGATTACTCCCGTCCGAGCACGCTTAACTGCAGAGCTTTTTGTCAACTCTGAGCCAGTTGTGCTGAAAAGGCCTCGGTGTTAGGAAAGGACAAACCATTACTTATATTCCATTTGGCGAACCCTACCTGCCGAATTGGGGTATTACAATACCACCACCTTAAATTGGAGCCGTCCTCGGCTCCGGAATATACAAGCACAGATCTCCGACGTCCCTGCCATTCATGAGACCAGTACCTGGAATACTCCGTCCAGCGTACTCTTCACCCTCGCAGGTGACTGTCATCGGCTCTGATACAATTTTGCAATGACCCGACCTGCAATGTCCAGAGTTGGCAAAATACTCTGCAGTTAAGCGTGCTCGGGCGGAAGTAATCCAGGGATGGATGACCTCCTGGGAAGCTGCTGCTGGATAACCGCAGCGGTACCCGTTGAAACCCCACACTGTCGTATAACTGCAGTGGCTAAGTGGGGACAATATCGGTGGAGGGCCGGATCGTTACAGTCTGGTTTATTACTTTTTCTTTACAAATCTTAATGTCATTCAGAATCATATGGTAGGGTTGCATTGCGTTTCTAATGGTGGCATTTGTGTCAAAACGAGTGTTCTCAAACACAAACTTGCACCTAACTTGCTATCTGCCACCAAAAAATAACAAGGGAACAAAATCTTAATGCTATAGCATAGCACTATCTTAATTTGTCAGCTTGAGTGATCCAGTGAGAGTTGTCTGACATTACCAAGTTATATGCATACCTGAGTGTGAGCATTGAGCAATCCTACTTTGGTTAATGGCCGGCCATACAAGCTTGTCATTGCTATACTAACGGATGGGTATGGCAAGAATCTGAGCCTGACTGAGGCACAAGAGAAGGTTGAAACCAAGATTTGATTAATGGACTAATAATGGGTTGAAGGTGGTTGAGATAATAGCAGGCTGCAAATCTTCAGAGCCATCCTACTCCTAGAAAGGCAAGTAAATGTATCTAACCGGAGGTAGCTAAAAAACTCTAAACCCTGATATCATATCAAAGGCACCGCCACTGGGGGGCCTCACATTTTTCTCATCTTTCTCTACGGCCAACCCTAAAACCCCTATCATATTACTTTCTTTAAAACTATCTTCCCGAGCTCGTTCGGATCTAAGGTTCGTTACTCTTCCTTTTGATTTTAATTTTATTTGGTGTTTTATATTATCTTCTTCTGATAAGGCATAAAGACAACTAAGGTATATACCGCTAGAACTTTAAATCTCTTTTAGTATACTTCTATATAGAAGTGGAAAGAGTGCGTATGTGGATCAGTTGCTTTCTTTGTTTTTCGGTTTAAGTTGGATTTTATGAACTTAAAATATTACTTTTTTCTGTATACTTGTTTGTCTACGTTTTTGGTATGAGGTTATGTTTTTTTTCTTTTTTTTTTTTATTTAGTGTTGATGAGTTTTGAACTCAGATAACTCGTATTATCACCTCATGACTTTATCACCGTAGAAGTAATTTATTAATTTGTTTATGTGAATTGTGTGATACATTTTTTTTCTTAACCAAGTTAGATTAATCTTTCTTAGTGCTGTATATTTAGGGTACTTAGGAGGTCGTAAAAGATGGTGCAATACAATTTTAAGAAGATTACAGCAACTCCCACTGGCAAGGACTTTGTTGACATCATACTCTCTCGCACTCAGCGCCACGCCTACTGTTGTTCACAAGGGATATGCTATCAACAGATTAAGACAGTTCTACATGCGCAAGGTGAAATTCACACAAACAAACTTTCATGACAAGCTTACTATTGTCGATGAGTTTCCTCGTCTAGATGATATCCATCCTTTCTATGGAGATCTCCTTCATGTTTTATACAACAAAGATCATTACAAACTTGATCTTGGTCAGATTAATACTGCAAGAAATCTCATTACTAAAATATCCAAGGACTATGCGAAGCTTTTGAAGTATGGGGATTCACTTTATAGATGCAAGTCACTGAAAGTTGCGGCAATTGGGAGAATGTGTACTGTCATCAAGCGTATAGGACCTAGTTTGTATTACTTAGAGCAGATTAGACAACACATGGCAAGACTACCATCTATAGACCCAAACACCCGTACTATCTTGATCTGTGGTTACCAGAATGTTGGTAAAAGCTCTTTTATCAACAAAATTACCAAGGCTGATGTTGATGTTCAGCCATATGCCTTCACCACAAAGTCCCTCTTCGTCGGGCATACTGATTACAAGTACTTGAGGTACCAGGTGATTGATACTCCGAGGATTTTGGATCGCCCTTTTGAAGACAGGAATATTATTGAGATGTGCAGTATTACGGCTCTAGCTCATCTGAGAGCTGCTGTGTTGTTCTTCTTGGATATATCTGGATCGTGTGGGTACAGCATTGCTCAGCAGGCGGATCTCTTCCACAGCATCAAATCTCTGTTTATGAACAAGCCTTTGATTATTGTGTGCAACAAGACTGATTTGCAGCCGCTGGATGGTCTGTCAGAGGAAGACATGAATTTGGTTAAGGAGATGAAGGCAGAAGCTATGAAGACTGTGGTAGGTGCAGGAGGTGAACCAAGTGATGATGAGAATGTTCTTTTGGCAATGAGCACTTTGACAGAGGAGGGAATGATATCTGTGAAGAACGCAGCCTGTGAAAGACTGTTAAATCAAAGGGTGGAACTGAAAATGAAGTCAAAGAAGATTAATGATTGCTTAAATCGGTTTCACATAGCAGTTCCAAAGCCAAGAGATCAGAAAGTAAGGGCAGCTTGTATACCTCAGCAAGTTCTGGAGGCAAAAGCTAAGGCAGCTGCCGAGAAGGAAAAGAAGAAGCTTGACAGATATTTGGAGGAAGAGAATGGCGGGGCTGGTGTTTACTCCGCTAGCTTGAAGAAACACTATATCTTAGCACACGACAAGTGGAAAGAAGATAATATGCCTGAGATTCTTGACAGCCATAACGTTTATGATTTCGTCGATCCTGATATTTTAGAAAGGGTTGAAGAGTTGGAAAGGGAAGAGGAACTTCGTCTAGAACATGAAGGGGATGAGGAGGATGTTGAGATGGAAAGCTTTAGCTGCCATCAGGAAGAAGAAAAGTTTGTGCATTCAACAAAATAGGATTAAGAAGAGCACAAGGCCTGAAGCTATTAACCGTGCCCGTAGCAAATCCATAGAAAGGGGAAGAAAGAGGGAGAG
Organism: Papaver californicum; assembly: GCA_023531435.1. Taxonomy (NCBI): domain Eukaryota; kingdom Viridiplantae; phylum Streptophyta; class Magnoliopsida; order Ranunculales; family Papaveraceae; genus Papaver; species Papaver californicum. Next base: position 2,040,951 of record JAJJMC010012549.1, on the reverse strand, counting down.
GTCTAGGGGAGACATTGATGTCGATGCTATGGAAATGGATGATGATCGGGCCAACAAAAAGTTGCGACTGAGGTCTCTATCACGCCCAAGATCAAGGTCAAGCTCACGACCACGTGGTGAAATTGTTCCTGGAGAAGGTTTCAGAGATGCGCTCCAGAAGGGTAAAGCTTTGAAACTTGCCTATAGAGCATCAAAGAAGAGGAACAAGGCTGCTAAGATTGGAGAAGCTGATAGAACAGTTCTAAATCTCAAACCAAAGCATTTATTCTCTGGGAAGCGTGGAGTTGGAAAGAACGATAGACATTAAGATAGCCAAGGTAATGGGCAGTCTTCTCTACCTTTGGTGCTTCCATTTTTTTTCTGAAATTGGTTCTTTTTTTTTTGAACTTGCTGAACTCTGACAGATTTAGCTGTATGTGGACTTATTGAATCTTGTTAGAGGATCACCAAATTCATTATGAAATTTAAAATTGCGTGCATGTTTCATTAGGTTATCTGTCAAATTTTAGCAGCCTGCCATGCCTTGCGCTAGCGCTGGCCTGGATGTTGGCTCTGGTGCGAGCCTGGCTGCTGCCAGCCGATGCTAGCCTAGCTATATTTATCTACGTATTCATATGAATAAGCATTTTCTCCATGTGATTTGCAGGTAATTTTTTTGGAGTTCAAGCAACTGCGCCAAACTTTGTTTTCTTCTGTTTTCTGGTAGAGAGATTCGAACGTTTATGCTTATTGTTTCTTATTTTTCTTATTGTGAGGGGTCTGTCCCAAACTTATGCAAATTACAGTTGGATTTTGTTTCCAATTATTACTATTTCATTTTTATTTTTGGTAAAAGGAAATTGCATTAAGAGATGAAATTAAAATATCACGTACACCATCGCCAGAGAATATGCATAAAATCGGACTCCTTCCTTTGCCTGTTTTGTCAGATATTGAAAATGTGTATCCCACTCAATAATCAATTTCCAGAAAGGATGTGTCAAAAGTAATCAGTTCATATCATCCTCCAGGTCATTAATCTGTTGATTCCCAGTTCTTAAAGTAACCCGTCTCCGGGATTGAACATCTCTAAATCCTACATTAATCTTGTGGACTTGGCCTAATGTAATAAAAAAATACTGCATTTTTATATTTCTTTATATTCCAAAGTATGAAAGTAATTTCAGCAGCTTCATTTTTAACTATAGTTATCCAAACCATAATTCAATACTCGGCTAAATTAAAGGAAAAAAATTATCATTTTTCCTGGGACGAAATTAATATCATTATTATGGTGGTCGTAAGTTAACATATTCAGTAGAAAGCACGCAAACTAAATAACTTTTGCAAAATTACATACAAATGTCAGACTCCTGAAAATTTGGAGTTATGGATCTAATTTTGTTTTGTAAGGTGGAATCAATGTATCTATGAATCATGACAAAGTTCCAGTTTCCATTATCATCAAAGATTTGATTAACTTTTATCGGTAAATTGTCATCCACCACAACATGTATGGTAATAATCTCTTTTTGAGGGATAAGAAAGGAGTCTTCTCAGCTAGAAGTGCCTATAAAGTACTTAGTAATAACTTTAATATTACTTTCGGTGCTCAACAGGTCCCTTCTGATGTGTGGAAGGTTTTATGGAGAACAAAACCTTCACATAAAGTTAAATTTTTTATTTGGAAATGTCTTAAGGATATAGTCCCAACTAGAAGTAGAACTTTTAGGTTCAAGCATGACATTGATGTTCATTATAGTTTATGCAACTCCTTTATAGAAACAAGCTAAATCTATTTGGACATGTATTAATATTAATATTGACATGTTTTAGCCTGGATTGTAAGTTGGTTTAATAAAGGTAGTCCATATCAGGTGAGTAATTCTAGCTCTATTGATTTAAGGCTTTATCTTATGATGGTTACCATATGGACTATATGGAAAGATAAATGTAACTTAGTCTTTTAAAATGTTAACCCAAATAGAACTTTCACTATTGATAAAATATACAGTTTGAGTGATCAATGTATTGCTATCATTAAGAATAATACTACTTTGAGGTCTTCTGTTCCTACGCAGGTTCAAGTCTGGAATCCACCTGATATACGTTGCTATAAGATAAATGTTGATGCTTCTTTTGTTAAGAAAGATCTCAAAGGAGGCACTGTACTAATCATTAGAAATTTCGCAGGAGAATGCAAAGGAGAAAGGGGAAGATTCTTTGATGGAGAGCTGGTTAAAGACTTTGAAGTGGAGCAGTTGGAGTGTCTTGCTATGAATGATGCTGTTAGATGGGCATAAAGTAAATCTTTGCATTCAGTTATATTTGAATCAGATAGTGAAGTCTTAATAAAATCAACACTGAATAAGATTCATATGTTCATTGGAAAATTTTTGGTTATGTTCTTGACATTAAATTTGTTTTAGAAAGTTATATTCATTGATCTTTTAGTTTAGTAAGGAGATTTCAAAATGGTGCGGCAGATTTTCTAGCCAAAAAAATAATATCATCTCTGTCTAATTTTGAGTATGGAGAGGATATTCCTCCTGATCTTTTAAGTGTGGTTCTTAAAGACAAACCATCTTTACCTGACTCTTCTATTTGATTAAATTATTTTTAGTATCAAAAAAATAAAATAATCTGTTTTTGATGTGCGAAATCAACCCAATTATCAATATGTCAATCATTACTAACTTGACAAATAAAATTTGATTTTGAGACTTGTAAACCATTTTATTATTAATGCTTGTCCAAATCCAACAGTCGTTATATTTCCTAGAATGTTTAAGGGGGTTAGATATAGGGTAATATTTATGCAGGAAGGATCCGTTGACATAGTTAGAATGACATTATCTTGATATTTAATGCCATTTTTCTTGTAAAATCCAAACGGAAATGAATTTAAAGCTCAATTTTTCATCACGTAGTCTTTTTATTTTTTTCAAACAAAAAATCAAATTAAAATCAAAAAATTATTTAATATTATTATTATTATATATTAAGAATAAAATAATATTTTACAAGGAATTGGTTGGGAGCCTAGCAACAAGCTGGGCTCCAACCCCTTTGTGAATAGCAATCGCTAATCTATGAAAAAGAAAGCTGCCAACTTTTTCGTTGGCGTTCTGGCTGTCGAAACAATTCTTCAGTCTCTTCAAGAAAACCAATGTGTCTTCATCAAGCTCACCTAGAGTGGAGAATGCCAAAACACCAAAACCATAACCGTGAGCGGTGCATTTATCCAAATATTTCTTGCGCTTCCGAGTGATTTCTCTAGTGATAACCTGCCCTGGAGTGAATTATGAATACTCATCCCATTGAAAGGAGATACACCAGTAACGTCAAAGCAAGTGTCTTTGCTCTTATTTTTATTATTGATAAATTACAACAAAAATTTCAATGAAATGGTATATAAAATAGTTTGAAAAGTGATGCAGATGAGCAGGCTATAGCCTATTTGGAGGCTAAAGACCCGAGTATCGTAATTTAGCTCAAAAAGGGTCCATTTTGATTGGAAACGGGCCAATGATCAAGACATGAAACGAATTCGTCTCATGGTCTTCATATTTTATCCAAATTCCATCGTTTAGGGCTTCAAACATGCGTTTTTGCTATTTTAGGAAAGTTTTTGTTTAGTTAATAACTTCTTCGTTAGGAGTCCGTTTGGGTCGCTGTTTGCGGCAAATAGTTTTATTTTATGAGTATTTTCATTACTTTAGGTTGACCAAAATTTGCCCAAAATAGCAAATTAGGGTTTGAGTAGGTTTAGGTTTTTTTTCATCCTTTCTTGACTAGCAAGTTAGGGTTTTTCCCCAAGTCTATAAAAGATTCTTCCATATATTATTTTAAGAAGTTGAATTTGATTAATAAGAATTAATTTCTTAAACTTGTTCAAGTTTAATCGATTATTATTTAAAGTCGGGAAACCTTATCGTTGTTCATAGTCGATATTCCTAAGAATATTTGAAGTCTGAACAAAACCTCTCTTTTCTTTATTATCCGCTGCATCAAAAAGGAAAAACAATAATCTTTAAAGAATAAAATATAGGAAATAAAACTGATTGTATAAAAATTTAAGGGTAATTTTTGTTATTTATAAATTAAAATAAATATAAAAAAGATAAATCAAGCATTGAATTTAGGTGGGACCAAAGGTTATGTTTTTGTAGCTTTTAAAAGCTCCTACTCCTCGACTTTTAAAAATTGGTGAATTTTGGAAGTACCTTTGATAAAAAGCACTTTAAAAATATTTTACCAAATAGCAATATCAAAAATTATTACCATATATATGTTTGAAAATACTTTTTAAAAAAAGAAAAAACATTACCAAACCCACCCTTAATGTCTTACTAGTCTAATACAAATACTATTCCAGGCATTTGTGTAAACACATTTAGACTCATTATTTTTGTACCACAACATGAGCCAATCAAAAAGGAAATAAGATCATTTACAAGGGGAAGCATGATCATCTTAAGCCTCTGTGTAGGGGTGCTATTATGTCTGTCCAAGATGAAAGATCTGATGGTTAGCGCACAAAATCGTTGTTGTTTATTAATTGCTAATGCATGAAAAAACTGCTTATAGTCTTTATGTTTTGTAGGCAAGCTATTAAATGAAGAAGGACAGAGCCAGTTATCTCATTATATCAAGATAATAGGTGCCAACGAACATCCAATTGACATGGAAAAAAAAGACATCATTACTTTCATAAACAAATAAAAAATTCTAATAGCATCAAGAAAATTTTGTCTATGTGCTTGGCTATAACTTCATCAACAATCTATGGAATCCATTTGTGGTTGATAAGATCTTCTATCCCTTTTTCTCTTCTTAGGAATTCTACTGGACCCTGAAACCTGTATAACAATCTCATAAGGCAGATGAACAATGAAGACATTTACTACTTGTATTAAAAGAAAGTTTAAGTCTGTAATACATCTATAACAACACATCCAATAACCGCACATTAGCGTCCATTTTTCTTTTATCTCAAATAACCGTTTCAACCAATCATTTTTTTGGAGATTATATTTTGTAAGCATCTTATTCCAAGCATCTATAAATTCTTCTTCGACCTCGTGATCATATACGCAGTTGCTGAACTCTTTGGCAAAGTTTTCAAATTTCTCAAAAGCATGGATATGATGTTTAGCCACATTCTGATACATGTGCCAAATACACAATCGATAACATGTTTTTGGCCATTGTGACACTAATGCATTAGCCATCGCCGCATCTTGGTTGGTGAAAATTCTTATTGGTTTCTTTCCGGACATAGCTTTGACAAAAGTATCAAATAGACATATGAATGTTTCTGTAGTTTCATCATATAATAGTGTTGCACCAAATATTATCGACTGTTTGTGATGATTTACTCCGACAAACATTGTAAAAGGCCGCCCTTCTTTGTTTTTTCTATAGGTGGTGTCGAAACACACCACATCACCGAAGTAATCATAGTCCACCATCATCATTGCATCAACCCAAAATATGTTTGTTATTAAATCATCTTTATCCACCTGAATTGCATAATAAAAATTTGGATCATTCAACTGCATCTTTTGTAGATACTCTAGAACACCTCCATTATCCCCTGACTGCATTTTTATTGTTCTTTTGGTACGCAAATAATTTTTATAATCAACGGGAATAAAACCAAGAGTTTGACGGCCACCAGCTTGTCTACTCGAAAAACTCTAAAGTTTCTTTAGGAGCGATGCCCAACCTATCAGCCATTTCTGCTTGAGCTATATTTGTAGCAGTCATTTTTCTATGAGATCTAAAAAAAACGGTCATAGAAGGACCTGATGTTACATGTGTATGACCTGGAAAAATTTCAACAACACGATACTTACCACCGCCAGAAGAACTACTAATTTTCATCTTTTCTTGATACTCAAATCTTGTCTTAGCACGGTGAGTTTTGATATTAACATCACGTCTATCTGTCTCGCGCTTACCTTAAGCTGAGCAAACGAAAAGCATGTCTCTGATTTTGCCATCACTGTAAGAATGTGATTTGCTTTTTCTCATACTAAAACCATAGTTAAATGCATAGTTGTTATAGAAATTGTATTCCTTACCTTCTGTTTCAAACTCCATTCCAAGTAATGGAATTATATCTCTAGGAATTCTAGAGTGAATCAGCTGAACATCTTCATTAGAATCACAATCACCGTTCAAAGAAATGTTTAAGCCAGTGCCTTTATTAAAATCAGACCTTTTATGTGTTCCAAGTCCATCCATAGTTTTTGCATTGGTATCCTAGCAAAAAATAAATTAAACGTTAGATTTGATTATCATTTTCACTATATCGAATCTTAAAAAATAAAATCAATTCTAAAAATCATAAAAAACTTACTTGGTGTCGCTCCATCTTTTTTAGTCTGACATTTAATGGGGAAAAATGAGCTGTTGGGAAGTACAAGCTATATTGTGTACAAATGAATAAAATGGTGTTTTTTTAGTTTGGAAGTTGGTTCGACAGAGAATATTAACAACTTTGGTAAGTTTAGATTGTTTTCTAACATTTTTTCCGTATCCGCTCGTATATTCCAAAGTGATATTTAGGGTAAATAATAAATAGACACATGGTGGGACACAAAGAGACACAAGCGATCCGGAGCCAAAAAACACATGGTTCCATATTAGGTTTTTAATATAATTAGATTTCTTAATTTAATTTAATTTTTTAATTAAAAATACTGACCAACAAAACAAAATATCAAATATTAATTTTTAAAAGAATTTTAGGGGTTGGTTAATTTGACCCGACCAACAAAACACCGAGTAATCCTAAACACGTCTAACCTTATGTTTGTTATGATTAAGCTTCCTAATGTAATTAGATTTCTTAATCTAACTTAATTTTCTGATTAAGAATGACTAACAATATCAATACCAAATATTAATTTCTAAAAGAATTTAAGGGGTACGGCCAGGGTTGTAGGCCCTGACTAATTTGACCCGACCAACAAAACACCGACTAATCTAGTTTATTATACAAATATTTTGTATATAATATCCACATCCTAATTTTTTAAAAATTTATCCGTGTCCGTATCACCGTTTCCGCATCAGCGCAATCCAGAACCACAGTGTTTATTTAGAGAGATTCATAGTTATTAGTCTTATTTTTATTAAAGAAAAATAAAATTTCTAGAAATTTATCATTTTCGAAGATATTTTTAACCTTTAAAATTTTGGATATAATTTTACAATGTTTGTCATGGAATTTAGGTGAAAAATAGATTCTAGATTTTTGGAGTGTTTTGAGAAGCCCCTAAGCAGCTTTCGAAAATAACCCAAATTACCCAATCTCCACCGGTATATCCCGACCTATTCAATAAACGAGTCGGGCTATCCGGACTGGCCCGCCCAATCTACACCGAAGTTAAAGTCAACGTATCATATTCATAGATAGATATGTGTCAAGTTTCGACTTACTGAACATCAACAATCGATACACCCAATGACACCATACTAATCATGTACAAACACAAACACGATTAAAATCAAGGGCTAATTATATATGCAAGACCCCTTCAACATTTTTCAACAAAAAGACTGAGGAGGCCAAAGGGGGAGAGGAGAGGGTACTGAGAATCGTAAGATTTCATTCAGTTTAGTTCTTGATTTATAAAAACCCCAAAAATTCAATCGAAAGAAAGATGTGGAGAAGAGTTTGTTCTTTGCAAAAACCATGGAGATCTGCCATGAATCAAAATCATCGAGTAGTCGTTAATTCAATCTCTTCTACTACTACCAATATTACTTGTTCTTCCCCGTTCAAGAAGACTTCTTATCTTTTCTCTACTCAAGCCGATTCAAGTATGGAGTCTTAATTTGTTTTTTTTTTCAGGATCTTATAATTTTTTATTTGTCTATTTTAGGTTTTTTTCTTTTTTTCTTTTTAGTTAGTTTGATGATCTGTGTTGTTGTTAGTATCAAAGGTGGGGAAAACTGTGGAAGATGTAATGCCAATTGCAACTGGTCATGAACGAGAAGAGATTGAAGCTGATCTTAAGGTACCTTTTTTTTATTTTTCATTTTTTTTTGTAGATTTGTAATTCATTTTTGTGTTTGATAAGTGATATTTGCACCATATGACGATGATTGAATACTGGTTTGCAGGGAATAGATTTGTATGCAATGGATCATCCTGAAGGTCCTTTTGGTACCAAGGTGAGTGATTTTTTATTATTAGCTTGCATTTTGTATTGTGTTGATATTCTCATGGTTGGGACTAAGATTAGATCCTTTATTTTATTAGCTCAAACTAATTCATTTAGTATATGATTGTTACTTTTATGTTCGAAACATCCATACTGGTGATCATAGTTGGAATTACTGATTCAAATTCTAAGGAAAAGGAGAAATTTTGAGAACAAATGGTACCGTGTTTGAAGACTGTTACATTTTGTGGGTTATGAAGCATTTTAGAGTATAAGATTTTTATTTTAATTAGCTCAAAATAGTTCATACATCACATTGGTGGATTCTTTATTAGTTTTAGGTTTGAAAATCAACACTGGTGCTGATTGTTGGATGGGATTATTGATCTAAACACAGTTGAGTACAAATGGGTACCCTGTACGAACTTTATGTTACATTTTGTGTCTAGTACCATGGAATGGAATGTTTTGTGTAACTTGGGCATAAGTCCTCTTGCTCTTAGGGCACCTTATTCTTATCTTTCAGTTATGTAGCTATTATGAATCTTACTAAGGTTATATATGCTGTCTTGAGGATACTAACATGATGTAAATGTGAAGATGACTTAATTTTGATGTCAATAGCAATGGAGCCTGAATGATGATGCATATTAGATTGATGCATTTTTAACATTTGCATTATGAAAATCTTCGGAAGATACTAAGTGCAGTTTATAACCTTACTTAAATTGATTATTCCACGGTGTGATTTTGAGTTTATCTTTATGTATCCCTGTCTCATTTGGGTTTCTCAGCATTTGTATTTCTAATATGTTAGCCAACAGTAGTGCGGTGTAATATTTTTAGATAATTGTGTGGTCTTACCCTTCCATCATCTGGAATATAACATCCTTCTCCTTGATCTGATCTGTGCAGGATGCACCTGCTATTATACAATCAACCTTTGACAAAAGAATTGTCGGATGCCCTGGTGGTGAAGGCGGTAAGTCACTCTCAAGTTCTCTTTCTAATTCTGTTTCTCATTTAAATGATTTAGTTGGAAATTTTAACGTATCGTATAACCTAATGATTAAGCAATACAATTACTTTAAACTCTTGCAGAAGATGAGCATGATGTTGTTTGGTTTTGGCTGGAGAAAGGAAAGCCACATGAATGCCCTGTTTGTACTCAGTATTTCCAGGTAAACTGAGAAAGCCTGAATAGTCATTAGCATATTCTTGATGATTGTTGAAACTAAATTGCTCTCACGACAGTACAGTATAATTGATAATAGATCATGAATAGTATAATTGATAATAGATCATGAATAGTGATAGATTTGAATTAGGGCATCTGATAAAGCCTGATTTGATTCTCGTGATATTTCCAGCTTGAAGTGGTTGGCCCAGGTGGATCTCCAGATGGTCATGGCGATGATGATCATCATGCTCATCACTAATTTTTCTCTGCAACTTTCACCCAACAATTCATAAGATGACAGTACCGCTACTTATATAAGGTGTAACTTAAAACAACTTTGAGATTTAAATTTTTCTATGCGGCTCTTTTGTTAGTCGATGTTTGTTTTTGTTGCCTTTTGTTGGTTGTTGTTTGTCATCCATTTAACCTTCGTCTTTCTACTCTCACTGAAGTTATAAAATAATAACTACCAATTTTCTTTGATCTTGAAAGTTACAGAAACTCAAAAGAAGTTCCTTTGTTTAGTTTTTATACACTAGTTTATCCTTTTAATTATGGTGATTTTTAGCCGAATTTATAAGTTTGGTACGACTTTCTTTGTTTTTTTGCAAAACACCATTTCTTATATCTATGTGAAATGGTGAGAAGTTCCTAAGAAAATTAAATAAACCAAATCAATCTTGTTTTGAATTAGCTTTCTCAATTTTGTTACGTTAAAGAAACAAGAAAATGATTCTGTCAAAACCCAAGACTCCGAGTAAGACAGAAAGCACGTTTCTTGCGATAAATCTGATGACACCGTCAGTGCTTGTTTACCTTAAAAACAAGCGTGCAGAATGTCTATTTTTCTTGAACAGTGGATCCAGTACTGAGCATCTAGGCCAAGATACCTCAGATGTAGAAGCTCAGAAGAGAGCCTTACAAACTGTCATTTCTAACCACACTCGGTCCCCAAAATTGGAACTTAGTTGCACAAGCAGGAGTGGTTTCTTTCTACTTATCTCAATCTTTCAAGATCCTCTTCTTCGTTGGCCATGCAGTTTCTCTCATCATCGATTCTCTTCAATCTCTCTCAAAATTACTAGCAACTAATAGCAGATATGGAGATGATTCATCATCTCAATTCTTTAATCATTTTCCAAACTTGTCCAGAATCCTGATTTGTAGTTTAGCCATGTTAGACAAGAATAAAGCTGTATTCGGAGTTGCGGGGTACCATTCAAGCCCTTGTAAAATCCCTGGAGTCAGGTCAATCTTATGCAGGTTAAAGGTGCTAACAATGGAGTCAGGTCAGTTCCATGTTATGTTATCTATGGCAAGCCGCTTTCGCGAAAAGTTTTTTTGCTCACCATTGAAGGTTAACCTTGGTGCGGTGTTGCTGCTGTTTGGAGATTACCTTTTCTAATGATTGCCTAGACACCTGATTTGAATCAAAGCCAAAAATCGTCAAACATGACAAAAACTCCCCCACTTTCTATGCAAATTGGTTATATCTTAATCCTATCAAATTGCTTAAAGTCCAACCAAACCTTGTATAATAAGATATCTAGAACTAGAATAAAAAAATCACATAAACTTATCAGATTGATGTTCTCTAATTCTTGTTTTTAAACAAGGAGTTCTATAATTCTTTGGCCACTTGCTTAAGTCTCGATATGGCATTTTATTTCAAATTCTTAATCTGAACTTGAATCCCAGTAAACTCTGTAGAAACTTCTGTTGGGAATTGAAAATGATATTACTAAAATTAATAGTTTTTTACTTAAATTAATTTTTGTTACTTTAATTAGCTTGATGGGTGCTAGGATCACTAGTCCAAACTTGGGTGGAATTAAAGCCATCCATTTTCACTTCTTAGTGAATGAGAAACCTTTGATTATCCCACATTGGGCAAACCAAGGAGGAAGTTCATGCATATTACCACATATGTTCTATATAAGGAAAAGAACTAGTGCATTGGATATGGACTTGGGAAATGGACTAGTGGGCAAATGCATAGAAGCACCGCAGGCCGCGGGCTTGCGGTGCTTGCGTGTGCTTTTGCGTGTGTTTTTGGCGTGAGCCTTGGCGCGACCCTTGGTTCAATGAGAAAACGTTTCTTTATTTTTAAATAAATATTTTACCGTTTTGAATTAAATAAAAAATAAAATCATAAATATTTTTTAAATAAAAGAATCTTAACGTTC